>JAATLQ010035579.1:8518-30211 GCA_013421005.1 Heliconius erato x Heliconius himera
CACAGCAGGGTAGGCAGAGGGAACCTAGTGTTAAGACACTCCATTCCCCACTTTCTGCCGGATTCTGGAGGCATTGCGTGTTGAGTGGCAGAACTCAACGCCGCGCTTAACCTCGACACCAGAGCGAAGAAATGGAAATATAAATTTAAGTAAATATTTCATCTCCTCGAGTGGGGATCGAACCCACAACCAGTCGGTTTTGCAGTCACACCTCGTGCCGCTGCGCCACGACCGGCCTCAAAACACACAAAAAAACTAAATAAAATAAAATATATACAACAAACGTTGTTTTTACCGTTTTTATAGATAATGTACGGAACTAATCGTGGGTGAATCATACTCGCACTTGACCTGTTTCTTTTACTTTTGACATAAGTTTTATATATATTTTTTTAAATCTACACATGAAAATCGAACTCTTGTAACTTTAACTTGTTCTGTTGTTCTACTGCTCCTCGATAGATTAATGTAGGTAAGAAATATAAAGAAATACAAGACAAGTTGAGGCCAGTCGTGGCGCAGCGGCACGAGGTGTGACTGTAAAACCGACTGGTGTGTTCGATCCCCACTCGAGGAGATGAAATATTTACTTAAATTTATATTTCCATTTCTTCGCTCTGGTGTCGAGGTTAAGCGCGGCGTTGAGTTCTGCCACTCAACACTACATACATCAACACGCAATGCCTCCAGAATTCGGCAGAAAGTGGGGAACGGAGTGTCTTAACACTAGGTTCCCTCTGCGTACCCTGTTGTGTGCGGGATACAGCGTGAAGCTGTTTTATTTTATTTATTTTACAAGACAAGTTCCAAAAAATATAAAGAAATACAAGACAAGTTTCGTCATTCAACACGCAATACCTCCAGAAATCGGCGAAAAGTAGGACACGGAAATGCCTTAATGGAACCATGAGAAACAACTTAAAGATAAAACAAAAGAAATATAAAAAGCAGAATTCTTGTGTTACAATTTTTTAGCTTCCAACTGTATCCCGTATATCCACATATCAGATAGACAAGGGAGTAGACAGGGTAGACAAGGAAGGGAACCTAGTGTTAAGACACTTCGTCCCAAAGCGAGAAAAGGAAAATAGTTCATCCCCCCTTAGTGGAAATCGAACCCACAACCGTTGCGCTTACAGGCAGACGCTGTGCGTCTAGTTTCTATATATTTATTTTAAAAAAAATCCTAATAAATTAGTAGAAATCTTATCGTACCTAACCTCTTTTTGGGACAGAAAATAATTTAAGACAAACTGACAGCTGGCTCTAGTCCAATTAACAGAGCTTGGATATTCTAATTTGATCTCGCTACTTTGGTTATTAATCTCAGTTTTATGTCTTCATTCAAGATGACTAGATTAGACTAAATTCTGTTATATTCCTGCACTTTGGTTTAAAACCGCCGTGGCGCAGGCGCACAAGGGTGTGACTGTAACGCGACGGTTGTGGATTCGATGCCCACTCGAGGGAATAAATTATCAATTATTTATTAATATTTTCTTTTCTTCACTCTAGCACCAAGGCACAAGCTCGGTGTTGAGTTCTGCCACACACTCAATGTCTCGAAAAATTTGGCGAAAAATTTTAAAAAAATATGTAACTCCTTATAAGAACAACAAAAACACAACTGTATATCAATATAGTAAAATAATAAAATTGTAATAGGTATTAAGTTAGTTAGTTAGCTAGTTTAGTAGCAAATAAATATAAATTAAAGCTAATAATCATGAAAAAGTTAAAAAAAGTACGAACCACATGTCTGTTAGTGCTTAGTTTTAATATACAGAATGTTTTTGTCAGCGCCAATTTAAATGAAACCACAGTTTTAAAAACTCTATAAAAGCCTAATACATTTTTTTTTCCAAAAATTAAAAATGAGATTTTTTTAGCAAAATAAATAATAAAATGATTGTTGTAAAATAAAACGCCATTTGTCGAGAACGACGCACGCAAACATAAACCTATCAAAGGGAAACCGCCGCATACGCCTCATTCCGAAATCGATAGATTTGAAATATTTTATGCTAAATGCTGCCTTCGTAAAAGGAGCGCAGACGCTCCCATCCTGTATATACTATTTAAAAAAATGTGTCCAGATTTCAGAACATTAATTTTTACTGAGATCTCTACTGGCGAATAATATAACTTGATATCGCGCTTTGTCTTGTTACCAGAACGAAGATATGAAAATAATTTGGTAGATATCATTTAGAAACTAAAATTTTCTTTTAAATAGTATAAGAATTCCCTTTATCGAGATCGAACCCACGCCTATGTTAAGGTTTAAGTTGCCGAACCCACTGCACCATGATCGTAATATTTCTTTAAAAACAAAACCACTCATTTAAATTTTAAAATAAATGCAGTTCCTGAAAGTATGTCCAGTATAAAGTACTTCAATTTACCTCGTACTACAAAGAAAGCAACAATTGTAGAAATTGTTGTTTATTTGCATATTATACTTTTTTAGGGTTCCTTTGGAAAAAAAAATTGCGCACATTTCTTGTTAATAAAAAAAAATATATTATAGCCCAGATCCCATGGCTCCCAGACCTATGTCATTTTAGCAAAGCTGAAATTTTGAGGATTATTAGTGTAATATGTAGTTAAGACAGTATGCGTAGTTACTAACTTGAAAGTGGGGCCCTTTCAGAAGTAGCGCCAACTAAAGGTACATATCTGTCTGGGAGTGACTGAGCCATCGGATTGGTTTTGGTGCATATAAGGTTTAGGAATAATCCCATTAATAATATATGTAAAATTTAAATATATGCTAGTACAACGTATTGTGTTCCAATTTTAAACAACCTTTAAGACGTCAGGTGGGAGTAAAGGCCCACGTAAAGGGTCTAGCAATAATAAATATACATGTTTACATTATTCTTAACAACATATTGAAATACGAGCGTTTTTACGTAGGTGAGTGCAGATTTTTTTATTTTTCCTTGCTTTTATAGGTATGATTTTTTTTTGTCTTTCACAAATCGAAATCAAACTTGTGACCCATGAGATAAGTCTACATACCTATAATCAATTATTAACTAGCAAAACTGAATCAACTATTATGTTTTCAAATTCCGCATCAAGAGCCATATGCCTAATTCGAAAATTTGTAAATAATGATTATAAAATATTATAAATAATAAAGTCGAGATAGTGACATGAAAAAGCGATGGTCATGAATTCTGTGAAGAAAAGTCGAGAACAAAATGACTTATCACTAGACTACAAGTCAGTTGCCTATACCAGTGAATAGGAGCAAAAACTATTATACAGATAGGATAGAATTTATAAAAAGTTTTTTTGAGCACATAAAATAACAATATCAATTTGAGGCCAGTCGTGGTACAAAGTGTGACTGTAAAACTGACTGGTTGTGGGTTCGATGCTCGAGAAGATGAAATATTTACTTAAATTTATATTTCCATTTCTTCGCTCTGTTGTCGAGGACAAGCGCGCCGTTGAGTTCTGCCACTCAACACGCAATACCTTCAGAATTTGGTAGAAAGTGGGAAACGGAGTGTCTTAACACTAAGTTTCCTCTGCCTACCCTGCAGTGTGCGGGATACAGCGTGAAGCTGATTTAATTGACATATTAAAAAAGGATAATTTAAAACTATCAAAATACAATATTTTGGTTATACATACATCTTGCAGTTATGAAGTAGAAACATGATAACTGAACTAATTGCTACGTGACGTTCAGGCAATGACGCAAGAATAATCACAGCACAGTGTTATTGTATGAACATTTGTGTATCTCTGTAGCCTGTACAAACTTGAAGGCATAGGTTTAGGTGTTCTCCATGCAACGTTACATTGGCGAAGTGATAATTTCTCAACGAGCGTGCTCGGAATGCCGTCAACGAAGAATAGAACAGGTATAGAAGAAGTTAAACATTGTTGTTGTGTAACTTTTGTTAAAAAAATTGAATAATTGGACATTTTTGTGTATTGTTATCTTATGTTACATCTCCAAGTTTTATTTTCTTTTGACTCAGTTACTTTTACTGGCAAATATTATAATAGAAAATGATTGAATATTACAATATTATAATAAAAATCGATACTAATATTATAAAGCTGAAGAGTTTGTTTGGATGAATGTCCTAATTTCAGAAACTCCTAATACGTTAAAAATAATATCTGACACTTAAAATCTGTCGCACGAAAATCTTAGCTATATCCATTTCGTTACACGAGCGCAGCCGAAGATGGGAACTAGTTAAATAAAATAAGTGTTCCGTACAAAACGCCGACTCGCTCGACGGTGTGCTACTCAGATTCCTTGTCACTATAAATACAAGTGGTTGAATTTCCCATAGGAACTGCATATGGGGATACGAATGTAAGAATAGTGCATTTGCTGTGAGTTTAAATTTGTTGAAACATGTGGAACAATACAGAATGGAAAGTAATGACAAGTAGCTTTTTGTCCGCTCTTCGCTTTGTCTCGTTAATAGCAAGGTAAGCAGAGGTATTGCCAAAACACTACGATATTCCATTTATTTTATATGAATATATCTGAAGCCAGTCGTGGCGCAGCGGCAAGAGATGTGACTGTAAAACCGACTGGCTGTGGTTTCGATTCGAGGAGATTAAATATTTACTTAAATTTATATTTCCATTTCTTCGCTCTGGTGTCGAGGCAAAGCGCGGGGTTGCTTTCTGCCACTCAAAGTGGGGAACGGAGTGTCTTAATACTTCTTATAGCTTCACGCTGTATCCCGCACACAGCAGGGTAGGCAGAGGGAACCTAGTGTTAAGACACTCCGTTCCCCACTTTCTGCCGAATTCTGGAGGCATTGCGTGTTGAGGGTCTTAATACTAGGTTAGGATATTTCAGAGCTGTATGAGATTCGGATCGTATCGGAATATAGAAAATATTTAGTATAGTAAAAATAGTTAAATTTAAACAATTAACGTTATAATCCTCTTATCTTTGGACTGGTTTATATATTGTCCATGGATTCATTGTTTCTAAGATAATGTAGTTATTAGATGATATCAAAATTGAATTTCTAGATACATTCATGATCCTATAACCATTTTATAATTACAATAAATTGAACCCACAACACCCTTTCTTATATAAAACATAAATTTCGATAATCAGATCCCATACAATACAACCATAAGGGACATCACAAAAGCTAAGGATGCTCGATCTCTTAATCTTTGATGTAATTACGAGGCCCGTGACGACGTTCATATACCTACAGGCGTCCCTATAGAACGTCCGCGTTAGCATTATCAGAAGTCTATTAGGTGTTAACTAAGACATGTGCGTGTTGTACAATGGGAGTTTTTCTTTTTTTTTTTTTGAATTTTAGAGTGTTTAGGTGATTGTCACTCCTTTCTCCTCTATTAACGGAGACTATACATAATGATGTGAATATAGCAAGTGCGTTGACTGGATCAAAGATAAGTTCCAATTATTATATTTATTTTTAGAAAACATATAAAAATTTGAACGTAGCGGGATTTGATCTCACGCGTCTTGGAAACCATTTTGTGTAGACTCGCCGCGCTTTGTTTTGGTACCAGAGCGGTGAAATGAAAATAATTCTTTACCTTGAGTAAGAATCGAGCCCACATCCGTCGCGTTTATGAAATGCCGCTGTGCTACGGCAGCTATTTTTTATTTTTGTTATTGGTTATTTTTTGTATATCGATAATGGATTATCGATATACAAAAAATAACTATAATATAATTATAGGTTCGATTCTCATTCGGGGGAATGGTATATTTAATAATTTCGCATATTCTCTGCCTATTCTACTATATATGAGTTACAGTGCGAAGCTGAATCGGTTATCGATTATAAGCAAACAAACGAAATGAAATAAAAATACGAGCAAACAGACAATTTTATATATCCATATGTATATACTCGTATGTATGAAATTTTTTATGACTGCTAGTCAAATTTTCTATAGATTTATTAAACAGTTTAAATCATTAATCAGACCCTAATATAAAAAATTACCCTCAAAAAGTATGTAATAAATAGATTTATTTTCATACAAAATAAAAATCTCCGAAATTGCTCTCAAGGTACCGTAACTTTACGATTGATGGGGGACCGTTACACCCTTACAGCATTCATGATAATCCAAATTCGTTTACTAAATGATAAGGGTACCTTTAAATATAAGTACTATTTCCTTAAGAAGCTTGTAGGTACTTGAGGGTAGCCGTGGCGCAGGGTCACGACGTGTAAATGTTAATTCAACAGGTTGTGGGTTCGATTCCCACTCGAGGACGTAAAATATTTAATATTTTCATTTCCCAGCTCTAGCCATTTCGACATTAAGTTCCGCCATTTAATACATAATGTCTTCAGAATTTGGCGGAAAGTGTGACAGAAGTGTTATAATGGGAACGAAGTGTTTTATAACTAAGAAAACGAAGACTGTGCTTCATCGTAGTAAATAAAATGTTGTGTTTTTTTTTTATTTCACTCTACAGATTTATAACATCCATTGTTTTATTTTATTAAATTTTAATTATTAAAATAGTTGATAAAAGTAATTTTAATATGGTATATATTAAAAGTAACTAAGTTTTTAAATACTCTACCGAGAAGAATTCATTTTCGTTTACTGATGGTTAGACGTTACACTGACTTTCCTTAGTGAACCTAATGCCGGCTTTTAGTACGTTGTTTAATTTTATTGACATGGATGGCTAGCCGGCGGAAACTAACGCCGTGCACTTACTAAACAAAATGGAAAATGTTGTTTTTAAACAGAGAACAAATTGATTATCCACCATCACCCCATGACAGGAATTGCATGTAAATAAAAGAAAGGAACATCAAACCCATAGATAACCCATCACTGAGGGTGGCTCTAACAAAATATAAATATGAGATCATAAAAAACACCGAATGAACAATCACATACATACATACAAACATACATTTATGTGTCTATATATAACGGGAAGCTAACAACATTAGTTTTTATGTTTTCCGCTCTGATATAGAAAAACAATATTTACAATGGTAGCCTGGATTAGTATTCTGTAGATCTTTTTTGTTTAGTTCTACTGTAAGCTTTGTATTTTTAAAAAGTTACATTGTATTTGACAAAAGGATTTTAGCTTTTAAGTACTGAGAAAGACCTAAAAGAAAATTTGGAAAAAAAAGAAAGGACTACAGGAAGGTTAGCCTGTACCCCTGTACCATTACTGACCCCATTTATTCATTTAAATGTGTAATGAAAATATATCCTTAAAGTGTCGATTACTGGTGGCGTTACCTCATATTTAAACAACACAAAATTTCCTAATTATATTGACTGTTTCATACAAATAATAATAAATTACTATGTAATTAAAGATGTAACGAATTCAAATACAAAACAATAAAAGTTTACAAACTGACATACATCACACAAACTTTATTCATTTTATACAAAACTGGGAAGCATTTAAAATTAATTCGAGGCAAAATGGCGTGAAGCGAATTGAAATAAAGCAACATAACATAATCTTATTTCAACATAATCGCTCGTTTCTCTAAAGTTCTTGGTGTGTTTTGACAATGTTCTTCTATAATTGTTTTAATTGCTTCTAATGGCAGTATAAATGTGTTAGTACATGCTTTTCTTTTTAGTCGGAGATCCCAAGGCCCCTAGGCCTACGTCATTTTAACAAAGCTGAAATTTTGAGGATTAATAATCTAATATGTAGTTAAGACGATATGCGCACTTACTAACCTGAAAGTGAGGCCCTTTTAGAGGTAGCACCAACTACAGGTCACCTATATGAAAGTAGAAACGCACGTATTTAAATATGTTTTTAAGAATAATGTAAAAAATATATATTTATTATTGTCCGATCTTTTACGTAACGCCGTTTTAACGTCATTGATTAAAATTGGGGTTGGTTGGCGTAAGTTGCTTAAATTTTACATATATTATTTACGGAAGTATTTCAAGACTACTTATAAGCACCAATCCGATAGTTCAATCATCCTCCCAGACAGAAATATACCTTTAGTTGGCGCTACCTCTGAGAGGGCCCCACTTTCGGGTTAGTTAGTAGATACGCATATTGTTAACCAATAATTCTCAAAATTTTAGTTTTGCCAAAATGACGTACATCTGGAAGCCCTGGGATCTTGGGCTATATCATAATTTAATATAACAGTGTTGGAATATTTTATAATAACTAGTTCTTTTTTATGGGTTTACTTTACACTATATACCTCAAATAGCAGCGTGAGTAGAGGAAACCTAGTGTTAAGACAGTCCACTACCCACACACTCCCCATTTTTAAGATATTGCGTGTTGAGTGGCGGAATACAAGGATGCGTTTTTCTTACTATAGCGAAGAAATATAATTAATTCAAACTGAATCGAACCCACAAGCGTCGTGCTTACAGTTAGTTATATTGAGTCTAACATTTCCTTAGGGTATTTGATAATGTTCCTGTATAATTGTTTTAATGGCGGCTAATGGGATTTTGAGTGTTTAGTAACACGCGTTTTCCTCATAATTTAATATGGTGTAGAATGGAATTATTCGATTATTATATATCAACAGAAGTTCAACCATATCCCTTTTTACCATTATAGATTAGGTAGATTTTTTTCGAATGTGAATTGAACTCAAAACCGTCGTGTTACAACAACAGTTAGAAGTTGTGCCGCTGCGCAATACCTCATCAGTAATCAGCTTCACGCTGTATCCCGCTGGAGTCCATAAACAAATTAAATATTTTTTAAGCACTACAACAACTTCATCCTGGTCTTACTTGATAAATTCCATTTTCGACTTCTAGGCAGAGAGAACCTAGTGTTAAGACACTCCGTTCTCCACCTTCCATCCGAAAATTGTGCTGAATGGCGGAGTTCAAGGCGTTGGCTTACTAGAGCATATAGTTGATCGCTGTGTGTCATAAAACTTATTACTATCGCTATTACAGTCAGGCGCTATCTCACTAAGCCACAGCAGTATCTATACTAATACTATAAAGCTAAAGCGTTTGCTTGCTTCAACGCACTTATCTCAGAAAAACTACAATATAATCATATATCACTTTAATTATTTCATTATAATCCATTGCATCTGCAATCATAATTACTTGTGGCATACAGGTGTGTCATGTGTTAACCCTTCTTTATTTTGATTTGACCACAGATGCAAAATTTTAAACAAGAATTTTTATTCCCTTTCTTCGTTTTCTTTTGAGAACAATGAAGCGGAATTATTTAACACTAAATTCTCCGTTTTAATGTTTTAATTAATAATGTTACAGCTAACGTAATATAGAAGGAGGCCAGTCGAGGCGCATGGACACAAGTGTGTGACTGCAAACGCGTTACAGCGTGAAGCTGATTTTTGATTTAACGTACCATAAAGCCAAGAATCACAGTTTATTCGTCTATTATTACTTTTTTCTATCGTCCCCTACTTTTCTTTATGACAAAGGGAGAAAATATACGCCAGCTATTAATACAATAACTCCTCATGTGATGAAATGAAGATAAGACTGTGAAATATCATGTATGCAGGTTGTAGACATACAGTTTCCTGTTTTAAGGTATATTTTCCACTGAAGCTATAAGCTATAATATAAAATCAACTTCACACTGTATCCCGCGTATAGCAGCGTAGGCAGAAGGGACCTAGTGTTAAGAAACGCCTTTCCCCAATTTCCGATGTCAAAACGAAAAAATGATAATATTAATAAACAATAATTCATTTCCGCGAGTAAAGATAGTCACAACAGTCGCGTTACGGTTAACCTGGCACGTCGTCAGTCGTTACTAGTGTTAAGACATTTTCCATTTTGAAGACGCGAGAGTTGTGGGTTTGATTCTCAATCGGAGCAATGAAATATTTAACATCCATCCTCACAAAGTTTCACATTTATAATATTGGTAGGATACTTTGTGAGACCAGTCGTAGCGCAGGGGCACAAAGTGTGACTGTAAAATCGACTGGTTGTGGGTTCGATCCCCACTTGAGGAAATGAAATATTTATTTACATTTATATTTCCATTTCTTAGCTCTGGTATCAAAGCACGGCGTTGAGGTCCGCCACTCAACACGCAATGCCTCCAGAACTCGGCGGAAAGTGGGGAACGGAATTTCTTAACACTAGGTTCCCTCTGCCTAACCTACTGAGAGCGGGATACAGCGTGAAACTGATTTATTTTTACTTTGTAATAATATATAAGTAATCTACAAATTGAATGTTTTGAGTCGCTTACAAACAAGGCAACGCGCCGATAAATTATTACTTAAACAACAAACATCCTCTTTTGCTACAGTAATTGATTTAAGTATCTAGTTAAATCCAAAGCGAACTTCGAAATTGAGCCGGATAAGAAAAGGGGTTTAGTTGCATAAGAACTTCGTGATAAATTAAGAGGAGTGGAGCTCGGTCGTCTTGTTTCATAGATTAACTATGGTTGTATAATTATTAATTCGATTGTAGTGGATTCGATTCTTATTCGGACAATATTTCTTTTCAGCTTCACGCTTTAGCCGGCTTGTCCGGTAGGCAGAGAGAACATACTCCGTTTACTATTTACCGCGAAACTGACAACCATTTTGTGTTGAGTGAAATTAAACTATAGGGAACGGAAGATCGCTTTTAAAATTATGAAAATATTATATATATATATATATATATATATATATATATATATATATATATATATATATATATATATATATATATATATATATATATAGTGTTGTTTCGATTTTATTCAAAAGAAGGAGTTAATTATTTTAATTTCTAAACTCTGATGAAGGAAATCCTGGCGTTTGCTCCATTTCTCAACACGCAATATCTTGGTTTAGGTGTAAAGGTCGTGGTGTAGAGACCAGTCGTGGCGCAGGGGCTCAAGCACGTGATTGTAAACACGACATGTTGTGGGTTCCATTCTTATTCTTTTTTTTAGCGTCACACAACAGGGTAGGCAGAGGGACACTCCGTTCTCTATCCGCCGAATTTTGGAACGATCTTTGCTCGCTTTTGTTTACTTTGCCTTGTTAGAAATTCGACAGAAAGTGGAGAACGGAAGTGTCCTAATAGGAACGGAGTATATTAACAAAACGTTCCCAGGTCCTCTCTGCCTCTTATGTACCGGACACAGCGTAAGGCGAAAAAAGATTTATAATCAGATATTTAGTGAAAAAAGCCTATACTATAAACACCATGGAACACAAGTATTATAATCCCAGGAAATGTATATTTAGATATGATGGGTCTGATACATGGCGTGTTCGTGGCATAACGCCTTGGATATTGGCCAAGGACGTGGAAATCAATAGATGTTAATATATCTTAACATGTTTGCTTGGGACGGGATATATAGTTAGGATGAGGATGTCTTTGTGATATGGTACCAGTTAGGTACCCTGGGTTTAGTAATTTTCTTATTTAGGAAACCTTGTTTTCTCTTTATAAATCTGAATCTTAATGCATTCACTTCTCTTTTTCTTACTTTATCGATAACTAGGGTCAAAAATTTAAAGCTAACTTTTTTATTAAACATAAAATAAATAAAATGTTTTTATAAAATTTTACACTTCTATAGCCATATAGTATTTTTCCGTTGCGGGATGGTAGCGATATTCTAACAATTTTTTACCCTTGAATCCAGCGCAGGACCGGACGGAGTGGCGAGCATTAGAGGAGGCCTATGTCCAGCAGTGCACTTTGAAAGACTGACAGATAGATGGATGGATATATGCGGGATACAACGTGAATCTAAAGAAAAATACAGAAGAAGACTTTTTATAGCTGCACACTTTAACTCCTATATAGTAGAGTAGGCAGAAGGAACCTTGTGTTAAGATACTCCGTTACTCATTTTTACACTCAATTTTCGAGACATCGCATGTTAGCGGAACTCAACGCCGCTTCTCAAGAAAAAATACCATATCATTTAACAGGACTTGCATCCACAATCATCACAATGTAAACTGTCCAAAGTAAAATGTTGTTTACCAAAAACTTACCCGTATTCGCATCATAAATAAGGTAAATTACAAAACGATAGAGCAATAAGCATCTATTAAGGCTTCTTTTTTCAATAAAATATAGTCCCATAACCAACGTTAAGATTTATAGCGGTTGACAATGTAGAGTCGATAGTTACACCGTTTTATAGAGAACGCGATATTTTCTATGAAAATTCTGTAAGAATTTTAATGCAAATATAAGCTTGTACTGATTTTGTTTGTGATATACCTATAAATTTTAAATTTATATATTTTTTTCCTTTATGTGTACTGTAATTTTAATCATTTTGTCAAATTAATAAATTCTAGCTTCTAGGACGGAAAGTGTCTTATTAGTTTTTTTGAAAACATTTTCATCACATGGTCATTTTTGTACAAGATACAGAAAAAACTTATCATAAACGCTTCTTTCTTTGAATTGCACTGATTTAAAAGCTTAATTCTTTCTGTGCTCTAAGGGAATCTATAGTGATCGATATTAACTTCAGCTTGTTACCTTCACGCAATCTTAAGGAATGCTCTTAACAAACAGACAGACAAACATACAACAATAATCTTATAAGGGTCGCATTTTTTCTTTTCAGGTACGAGCCGTAATTACCATATAAATAAATACTTCATTTCCTCGATTGGGGATCGAACCCACAACCAGTCGCTTTTACAGTCACACTTTAGCCTCTAAAAGTCCTGTTTTGTTTAAATATGGCGTCGGTGTAATATCAATCCCAAAGAGTATTTCCATCCCTCGAGGATAACTATCTGGGATATAAGGAAACAGATCAGCCGAGTATATCAGTGTTCTTTGAAAGTTTACCCCTCCATAAATTTAAGGGGTAAGGTGGAAAATGAGAAAATGTTATTTTAGTGAAAATTTCTATTTGGATGTCAATGTAATATACAGAAAAAGTTTTGGGTTTATTTCTCACTCAGAAGAATGTCTTTGTTCAAGGTATTACCTTGAATAAAGACGTTCTTCATAGATATAAGAGATTTTATTATATTTTACATGTATGGAATTAATGTTTAATTTTAGTTAATGTAATAATTGAATTATACCATTGACTTTGAAAAGAGCAATTGTTGACTTTCTTCTCAGCAGAACTGCCTTCCGAATTGGTGGTAGTTTTTTTGTTTATATGTTCATTCGACAATTCAAAAGTTCTTATCTATCTATTGTTAGTTGTCTGTTAGTCTATTTGAATAAAGAATATTTTGAATTTGAATTTGAAATTTGAATATTTATTTCTTTACGTTCTGTTTAGACAAAGCGCAACGTCGAAAACCACCATTCGTGTATGGTGGTACTCAACCCCGCGCAGCTGTTTCTAAATGACAAAGAATGTGTAGGACGAGGATTTTTAATATGTTGGAAATGCTTAAAGTTATACATAGGTCGTGGTGGCATAGTGGCACAGCATCCTATCGTAAATGTGACGGTTGTTGATTTGATTTCCACTCGACGAAAAGAATTATTTTCATTTTCTTGTTCTGGGATCCGCCACTCAACGACAATTGGACCGTACATGGTGAATAAAAATTACGGACCATCTGTCTGTATAAAACTATTTATTATATTAGGAATTATACTATAAATATTGGTTATTTTATATACATTTTAAGTAATCAGATATTTATAATCGGTTTATAATAAACCTATTTAAATGAAACCTGCACTATGCATTCTATTTTTCTTGATACTTTATTAAATCCAATCCAATTTTATATTTAAGGTATTGTAATGTTAAAAATAAGTTTGTGGTCATAATATCAATTTGTTTTTGAATATTATACTAGTATCATGCCTTTATTCACTGTTTAAGAAACTCATTTAATTTGGTAATATCAAAAAAATATTAAAAAGCTGTTATGGCGCAGGGAAACGAGCAGAGCAGAGATGTAAACGTGACAGATTGTGGGATCAATTCCCACTCGAGCAAATGAAATATTTAATATTTTCATTAATTTTTCATTTCCTCGCTCTGGTAACAGAGGAAAAGCGCGGGGTTGACTTCCGCCACTATAAATTGGGAAACGGAAATGTCGTAATGGGCGCTGAATCTTAATGGGAACACTAGGTTCCCAGGTTCCTTTTGCCTACAATGCTATGTGCACGATACAGTGTGAAGCTAAAAAAAATAATGTACATATTTTTACTCTGAAAATTATTCTAAAATACGGAAAATTAAAAGCAAAAAGGCAACCTCTCTTTAAATGTTATTTCTTTGTAATTGTCTTTAAGTAGTACCTGATTTTTTTAAATAATATTCTTAAAGCAAATGTTAAATAACAACAGTTGAAGTACTATTTTCATAGCTTTACTACAGCGCTTATACATACGAGTAAGCGGTTTTGAGAGTCATAAGTTCAAATACTGTTCGGGGGTTTTTTTTTTAAATACATAAATCTATTTTTTCGGCTTTTTTCTTTCTATTTATTTCTTAATTTTATTCTTTATTGCTATCCTAGAACAGAATATACACAACACACTCCTACATACATACATATAATACATAAGCATACAAAGAGAGGTCATATAACATAATTTTTACATTTTTTTATTTATTTTATTTTTTTTCTTTTGACATTACTATTTTGGAGGAGTTTACATCAGTCAACTAAACATCGAATGGGCTACCCTGGATATTGGACACATCGTTCTCCATACACCTTCCACTTCTTGAGACATTGTGTGTCAAGAGAGGGAGGAAAGTAACTCATTATCCCAAGCGAAAATCGAACCCACAACCATCGTGTTTACAGTCAGACAACCTTTTCATCTTCAGAGCCCTATATAAAACTGCCAAATCATAATTACACTTTATAACATTTACAAACTTCGTATAATTAGTTAGTAAGTCACTTTACCCTCTTAAGGAAAATAATTTAAAGCCAGCTAGCTAGCTAGCTTTTCATGAAATTTTAAATTCTTATCAAAAAGTGTGAAGTGTTAACTTTTGAGAGGTCTTAATCGTTCCATTGAAATTATACATACTTTGCTCTGTGTTTTAATGGTCTTAACTTACTATATAATAGAGTGACTATAAAATTATAATTTTATGGGACACTCCGTTTTAAGCAGCTGAGCCATCTCATAAAAAATTATAGTAATATTAGTGAAGAGTTTATTTGGTAGAACGCGCTTATATCAGGAACTTCTGGTTTGGATTGAAAGAATATTTTTGTATCGCATAGTTCATTTATCGAGGAAGGATAAGGTTACATTACAAAATATTAACAGTCAGAGCTACCTCGAGTACTTAGACCTGTCATATACCATATACAATAGTATAACAACCAGCTCGCAACTTTGCTAGCTTGTACTACATAATTATTTATTGCCTTACCTGAATTACTTTCGTAATCTAATAGCGATTATCATTAACAGAGAAAACTACATTTAAATCAGCTAAACGGTTTATGAGATTAGCGTGCTCAAACACACAGACATTCAGACCAATGGATAAACATACAAACAGACAAAAGAAATAAAATTCATTGTTTTAAGTTTTATTACGTTGGTACTTGCCCTTAATAATAGATTTTTTAATTTTTTTATATACATACAGCAATGAATTACAATTTTGATTGATTTATTTTGATATTTACAACTTTTAGTTGTGTTTATTTGAGTATGGTACCAGACTTGCAGCTAAAAGCGTGCTATCAGCAGCTTTACGCTTCCGCGTAGTATGGAAGCCAGAGAGAACACTTCGTTCTTCAATTTCGTCCAAATTTGCCATTCGATGAATAGCGGATGTCAACGCCGCAATTGGTCTTGTGGCCAAAGAGAGTAAATGTATGTGTAAAATAACTAATTCTTCAGATTGAGAATCGCATCCACAACCGTCACGCTTGACGCAAACGATGTGCCACTGAACCACTTAGGTTCCGTTTCTTAATCAGAACATTACCCCTAAGATCGAACCCCGTAACCATTACGTTTACAGACAGATACTTCCATCTGTGCCATAAAAATCTGTACGTAAATTAACAAGAATGGTTGTCACACCAATTCCTTTCCACCAAAATTTGGAGTCAAGTAACCGTAAAATTACTGATCGTCAATCAAAACCACTGGGGCGTTATACGAAATATTTATTTCTTGTTACATAAAGATTGATTGTTTAAAAACAAGCCTATAGAAGCCCATTTGATGTGCCTCTAAGTAAATCTAAACTTAATATTGTACAGCTCAAGAATTTGGGTGGCCGGAAGCGCTAACCTCAGGAACTGCTGGTTCGAATTGAGATTTTTTTTAATATTGAATTGGCCATTTATCTATAAAGGCATCATTTTTGGATTTGGAAAAACATTGGCATTCTTTAAATGTATATTTGGATTATTTATATGTAAACACACAGTGGTTGTAGGTTCAAATCTACTCAAGGTTTCTATGTAATTTTAAATGTATACCTAATTATCGAAAAGTACATAGATGCACCAATCTGTGTAATCAAAGTTGCACTCTTCTTATTGTATAAATTTCTAATTTTACTAAAAAAAATGCTACCATTATATTTGTAAAAACGCGTCAAGAGTACCAAATATTAACTATTCAAATGAATTCTACTATACGTTATTAGTTTACACAATCATCAACCAGAGGTAGTGGAATTAGTAATTCATTACTTTTAAGAGTACGTAAATTACATATAATCAGGATTGATCGTTGGATACTAGTTTCAGGAGTAAAATGGCTGCTTTGATAAAACCCAGTGTTAAATTTATTTAACCCTTTTAAACTTTCGTAGCAAGCTTTATAAAAATAAATGAATGGATGTGGTTTAAGTGAGATAATTTATAGTTAAAAACTGGTCAAACAAATACAATATTTTTTTTATTTTTTATTAGAGGGTTCAAACAAACCAATACTTCGGCTCTAAAATAATAGTAAAGATGAATGTATTTGTTATTCATGAACGTTGTAAACAACCTTTTCTAAAGCCGAAGCCTCTAGTATTTAAATATCAGTGTCGGTAAGATAGTTTATCTCAATATCAGGCTAAAATTAATAAAAAAATCCAGGCCTACGAACAACGACCTTAAGGCAATAAATAACTTTTGTAAGTTTTAAATCCTGTTTTTTGTTATATTCCCTCGTTGGGAAATCGAACCCATAATCATAGCGTTTATAGTCAAACACTGCCCCACTGCGTCACTCTAGCTTGCTTCGTATATTATAAATCCATTTAAAGGGCAAGCCTCACGCCTTCCTTCCCTCGTTGAAACTTGAACAAGTTGTTATCGCTTGTTTGACTTTTCAAAGGTTTTTGTTCGCGTTGAAAATTTCCTTACAAATTATTCACATAAGAAACAGATGTCACTAACTTTGCTTTGTATACTTTACGCATTTTAAATAAGTTATAATAAGATATAATTACGAGTCTATATTTATTATGTGATTGAGGCCAGTCGTGGCGCAGTGGCACGAAGTGTGACTGTAAAACCGACTGGTTGTGGGTTCGACCCCACTCGAGGAGATGAAATATTTACTTAAATTTACATTTCCACCTTCGTTCTGGTGTCAAGGCTAAGCGCGGCGTTGAGTTCTACCACTCAACACGCAGTGCCTCCAGAATTCGGCTGAAAGTGGGGAACGGAGTATCTTAACACGACAGTAGGTAATGTAGAAGAAATGTATAATGTTTTTATTTCCTCGTTCTGCTAAGAGTGCGAAGCGTGGCGTTGACGCCGCCACTTAACACGCAATGCCTCTTGAATTGCGCGGAATGTGGGGAACGGAAGTGTCTTAATGGAAATGGAATACTTTAACACTAGGTTCCCAGATACCCTATGCCTACTATGATATGTGTGGAATACAGTGTGAAGCTAAAACAAATATCGTTATTTTATCAGAGCGGAGAAATGAAAATAGTGAATTTCTCCGGATGAAGATCGTACCTACAACTACTACCGCACCTTAACAATACAATTTTGCTTTAACAATATTAAGAAAATTATGATTTTTTTCACCAAATTCTAAATACATAATTACAAGAAAGAGTAAAAAAATTTCAAGTCAAAGTTTTTTTTTCAATCAAATAATTTAACGAACAATGGGTAAAGGGTGTTTTTTAATTGTAAAACAAAGGGTTCTTTCTGTACTTTCCATATATTTCTTGCAAAGTGCGAGCATAAGTTTACTTAGTATTTTTTATTACTGATTTACTGACAGACATCGTACAAACAAAATTTCTGAACCTAGAAAATTTAAATTTAGCTTGTAAGTAGGTTAGAGTGTAGGGGAGCAGTAAAAGAGGATTTCTCTCTAAGAGAGGGAAAAAATGAGATTACCATTTTACGTCTATAAGCCACTTCTTGCACACTTGTGCCTCTGCGCCACGACTGATCTCAAATGGATGAGTAAGTGGGGGATAAGTGAATATCAATTATTTCTATAAGAAAAACGTGTATTTTACATTCACCCAAGGAATCCTAACGATTTAATTAACTAGATAATATATTTGATTTTTCTTTTTAAAAGATTATTTGATTAAACCTATTGTTTTGGTCTAAAGTTAAAAAAAGTACTGTTAAGATAATGAATGACCAACGTCCTTTGCTTAAGCTCAGTGACGAAAAATCTCGTCTTGTTTTTGTAAAAAAAATTAAAACTTTCTAAATTCCTTAGTGGTAAACGAAATGTCTTAAGGCTATCGTGGGGCAGGGGCACAAGCGTGCGGCCTTAAATGCGACGAAACGTAGCGTTAAGTTCCGCCACTCAACAGGCATCAGAAAATAAAATTATATAGTGACGTAAATACATTAAGACAAGTATATTCTGTTGTTCTTATATGTATCTGGCTGTATATGATTATTATGGGGTTGAATTCCATACAAGAAAATATATAGCATTACGCTGTATCACATGCAAGAGGATAGATAGGCGGGACCTTGTTTAAGAACAATCCAAACAAAACAAAACTTACCGAGGGTAAGGGAATCTTCAAATTAAAAATAAGTTTGGTCTTAACGATGTGGTTATGTTAGATTATAAACTAAAAATATTTCTACATAAGTGGAAATTAAATAAAATGTGATATTATATCATAATACTCTAAATACCTATTGTGATGGATAGAAAATAAAAAATAAGTCGATAAAAAGTAAATAGAAATTTAGCCTTATCTAGAATTCAAGTCCTAGAACCTCACAAGTTCCACTCATATGAGATATCCAAGCCACTTCAGTTCCAATATAAGCATATTGGAATGTCAATTTAAATGGATCCTTGACTCCCATACATATAAATTTGTCGTTAGTCCACCGGGCAACAAGCAACGTTGAACACGCACGTGTTTCCTCTGGTGCAAGAAAGTGCGGCGTTGAACTGCACCACTCAACATTGGCGGAACCTAACGCCGTGCTTCGTCTTGTTACCAGAACGAGGAAATGAAAACTTTAAATATTTCATTCCCCCAGTTGGAATCGAACCCACAATCGTCGCGTTTACAAACCGTCAGTTTACTGTGCGAGACCACGACAAGACGGCCTCAAATTACATATTACATAGTTCATATATATAAAGGCTTTTAGCTCGTGGCTTTCAAAACAAATGCACGATACCGACTTAATGTTAAATTACTAGATTTAAGCATTTAAAGTTATCTTTCTATTAAATAAAGAAACAGCTGACGTCAATCGTAGTGCAAGAGCACAAGCGTGCACAGTAAACAGGTAGTGGGTTCAATTTCCTACTCGAGGAAATAAAAAAAAACAGCTTCATGCTGTATAACGTACAAAAATTGGTGATCTCGAGGTTTTTCTGAAGTTCAAGCTTAGCTTAGCCAGAGCCCTTACACCTGATATTTCACTTGAACTAGTGGCTTTTAATAATAAATTTTGCCCCCCTTTTAAAAGTAATATTGTTAGGATTTAACCACAAATGTATAGTTTTCAATTTTTACCTGAACTAGTACTACCTGTAGATGCTAGCTGTCCAATTTCTTAATTCTAGGTCAACCGGCAGTACCCTATTATTTTTGATTCCCTTTACAGTATCGAAATTCGCGTTTTTTGGTATCATAAATTATATATCTTTTTTAAGTAAATGTAGAAATATGATATTTCAGGAAATCATGGGGCCATAGATATTCAAACCATATACTCAAATATATAATGAATTTCAACTCCTTATCACCAAACATTCCTGATATAAAGGCTCTTGATAGAAAGACAGACAGATAAACACAGACAGACAGACAGACAACAAAGTAATCTTATAAGGATTCCTTTTTTCCTTAAAAGGTACGGAACCAAAAAAAATTAGATATAAATGTATAATAAATAGCATTTACGGATTTTTTATATAAAACGAAAAAAATAATTTAAATTTTTAATTTATGTTTCAATTAATACAATAAAATATATATAATATTGAAAATGAAATTTAAAAACATACTTCATTTTTTTATTTTTCAATATCAATTGAGAAATAATGACTCGTGATATCGAATATTTTGTGACTTCAACATTCTTTAAAATAAAAAAAAAAAAAGCCTGAGGATAATTTATTTAAATGAAAAATGTATCATAAGAGTATTTTATTTTCATATTAAAATTTCTGTTAAAATACTATTTTAAAATATCACATGCATCCTTAATATAAGGTTCTCTCCGTCAAGTCTGCTATTAAGTATAAAACTTAAATATATTTTTTACTTGACTAAGTATTCAGACCGACCACTTTCCACTCATTTTAGAGGCGTTGCGCGTTGTTCTGCGGAACACAACGCTGCGCGATTACCTATACAGTTATAAAGTACCTTCCTATGGTATATATGTGTTCCAAATTATATGCATTTGTTTTTATTTAAATAATATTTCATTAGATGACTTCAAGAAAGAGGAAAGGAGCATTTTTTTTTTAAAACTTATTTTAATTTGACGCTGGTCGTGGCGCAAGAGCAACAGCGACTGTAATCGTGACAAGTTGTGGATTCGATTCCCACTTAATTGAAATATTTAATAGTTTCATTTCCTCGTTCTGGTACAAGGCAAGGTGCGGCGTTGATTGTCCTAATAGGAAGAGAATGTCTTAACACTAGGTTTCCAGGTTCCTTCTGCTCACCCTGCCATGCGGGATACAGACTGCAGCTACAAAAAAATAAATAGCGCAGTGGAACACGGATCGTGTCTGTAAATACAACTGTGGGTTTAATCCGCACTCGCTATAATAAATTATTTTCATTTCACCTCACTGGTAAAACAAAGCGCGGCGTTTATTTCTGCTTCTCCACACACTGTGCCTCAAATTCGATTGGTAAGCAGAGAACGGAGTGCTTTAACACTAGGTTACTTCCAACTACTCTACTAGGCGTTGATAATATTATATGTTATAGCATCCTAAAGATATAATCAAAATCTTGTTCATACAAGGAATATTACGAAAGTGATGATTCCATATGATTTGCGATGTCAGTGTGCGATAACTTGCTTTAGGGCGTAAGTTTTTATTTATTTTTTATTTATTTCTTTATTTGTACACCACTTACATAAAATACACATAAAAAAAACAGAAAAGAAAACAAATGTACAAAAAGGTGGCCTTATGGCTAAGTAGCCATCTCTTCCAGACAACCTTTAGGGCGAAAAGAAACTGTTATAATATTAAGAAGGTGGGTGGTGGACGTAGTTAAAAAGTATATTAATAAACAATAAATGAATTTAGATATAAACAAAACAATATACTGATATATAG
>JAATLQ010035580.1:0-30213 GCA_013421005.1 Heliconius erato x Heliconius himera
ATGGTGGGTTTCGTCCATTGGGACCCGCCGCGCCGAGGCGCGGGCGTGCCGTTAGATATGACTGGCCTCGCCGCCTCTTACGGCGGCGGAGAGTGGGACATGGGACTGAGGAGTGGATCCTCCCAATGTATTGGGCGTTGGCAGCAGTGATGGGATCGTCGGGGTCCAGAAGCACGCTTCGAGGGCGTCGAAGACGTGGATGTGGGTGAGGAGCGTACTTACACGCTTCGACAATGAGTATTAATTACTCTACTCGTGGATGTTGGAATTTTGTATTGAAATACTGTTATTAAACTATGTTTACTTTATATTTACCTAAAATATTTTTAAAATACAATGCTATACGAAATAATAATAATAATAATATAGGCTTTTATTTGGATCATATTATAGCACTCTTGACATACCAAAACTTAAAGAAACTATACAGCATATTATAACCATATAATCCTAATTTATATCTAAATCTTGAAATAATATAATATTTCTTGTTTCTTTATTTTCTGCAGATCCGTTTGTCAGTTGGCAAAGGCCTCTTCCAAATGCTAAACGTAGAGTATAATAAATATTATTTTATAATATAAATCTACCTGTTATTTCACTCAACACGCGATGCTTCCAGAATTCGGCAGAAAGTGGGATGCAAAAGTGTCCCTACTATGCCTACTTTGACACGTTAGGGATACCACGAAAAAAATAAATAAAAGGATATTTATCCCGAAACAAATCTAAGATATTTATCCCGAAATGAAATCGAAAACTTTCCTTCATTCAATATCGAACCGTAACTTATTGCGTAAAGTTTTTTTCGGAACAAATCGAAGTCTTTGTGTCATACAAAGCCATTCATCTTCATCAAGCAACACGAATAGATTACATTATCATGTCTATAATATATATAGATTTATGTATGTATATCATTCTGACATCATCGCTTGAATTTGCTGAGGTAGCGCCGCGCCCTCTTAATTACAATTTACAGGCTGTGGCACGTGTGTGATTATAAAATTACTTGAAAAGTAATATGAAGGTTTATAATTAATAATATTACTTTTTATTATTTCCAAGTTAGAGTATTTTTTTGTAGGATAATTATAAACTCGCACAAAGGAAAAAATATTGTTTTAATGTTTAATATACCTTATGTTTATGTTTGTAATTACAATCTTTTTTTTATGTATTTTAATATTGTTTTAGTAGATCTGAGTGTATGGTTTCAACTTGATATCTTTAAGCGTTCTTAAGATAAAGGCGCTTGCCAGACATACAGACAGGCAGACAGACGGACAACAAAGTGATCTTATAAGGGTTTCTTTTTTGCTTAAAAGGTACGGAACCTTGAAAATAAGTAAATGTATTTATATCTACTTCTACGCATTACTAATATTTTTCTAACGAAACAAAAAATATCTTACAAATTAAATATAAGTTGAACAGAAACAACGGCGCGGCGTCTATATTTTAATATCTATAGTTACGGAAATTTACAATATTCTGTTAACAGCCAGCTCAAAGAGATTCTAATGCAAATCAGTCACTGTAAAAGCCGTACTGATGAAATGCATATTGATTTTCATTTAATGTCGACTGCAAAGTAAATTATACTCGCATTGTTCTATGTTCAATATTCAGTGTTGTAATGGCTTATTCGGAACTATTTATGCGTATTCCGATTAGTTTAATGAGTCAATTTAATTATAAAAGTATTACAGATTTAGGTAAAAGTAACATTATTTAATAATAGTGTATCCTGCTCGAGATAACTTATTCTTTTTGTTTAGTTTAACGCACTTGGGAGAGTAGACAGGGGGAACCTTGGAACTTAGTGTTAAGCCACTCCTATTCCATTTAAACACTTCCTTTCCCCACCCAATTTTGGAGACATTGAGTGTTGAGTGTCGGGACTCAATGCGACGCCGCGCTTTGCCTCGTTACCAAAGCGAGAAAATGAAAATTTTATATATTTTATTTCTTCGAATGGGAGTCGAACCCACAACTTCTCCTTGTGCTTCTGCGCCACGATTTTATAAGAATTGTTATTACATAATCACAAGAATATTTCTCGTGCATTAAAAGAGTATAATATATTAAAAAAAACTTAATTATAATAACAAAATTATAATAATATTTTTGCTAAAAAAGTAAATTCATCATATTTTTAAGTTCAGATGCAACACATTAAAAGTAGGTTTTACTTTTACAAAAAACATTTACATTAGCTTTCTTAAAAAGTTAAAGAATATATCTGTTAGATAAAAATTACTAACTTTCTTTTATTTTAATTTATTTTAATATCACACCTAAACATTTATAATAATTATTACCACTTAACTCGAATAAAACAAAAAAAATAACTACAGAATGTGATAAAGAAATAATTTAATTTACTTTATAAAATAATTTCATTGAACAATTATTTTCAATTACATTTCAAAATGTCCATATCACGGAGTAGATTTTACCAAAGTTAAATGAGAATCTAGTTTAATATCAGGAGTAGGTTGCAAGGGAGTCATTAAAAGTTTCAAACTAAAGTGCAATATCTGAACGTCATGACAAGACATTTATGAAACTCCCTTTTCAATACTAAGCGCCATCTCATAAATATATATTTTTATAGAAATTAAATTTTAAATCAGTTTCACGCTGTATCCCGTACACAACAGAGGCAGAGGTAACCTAGTGTTAAGACACTCCGTTCCCCACTTTCCGCCGAATTCTGGAGGCATTGCGTGTTGAGTGGCAGAACTGAACGCCGCGCTTTGTCTCGACACCAGAGCGAAGAAATGGAAATATAAGTTTAAGTAAATATTTCATCTCCTCGAGTGGGGATCGAACCCACATCCAGTCGGTTTTACACTTCGTGCCGCTGCGCCACGACTGGCCTCGTTATATGGCCTGGCCTTATTTATAGTATTCGAAAACCAATGTTATATAAAATTTCAAAGAGAAAATAATGGCGTAAATCGGGCAAAGTTTCGTGGAAATATGAAACGGCTTTACGACGCGATATCATTCATCATCGTCAAACATTCGGGGATTCGGTCTAATTACATTATTTCTGTGAACAAACCTACCTGATGTCATCGCGGTGGATTTGCTGATCGAGGGGTAGACTTTGTTCCAGTTATATGGAATTGTAAAGCTTTTGGTGAATTAATGAATTAAGTTATAGATTAAGTTAGCAATTTTTTTTTAATATATAACATAATATGGTGTATTATTCACAATATGAGTAAGAAATGAAATATAAAAGTAAGCAGATGTTAAAAAAAATAAAAGTTACTTTAGTTAAATCAAATAAGTTTCTTAAAATAAATTGTAATATAGACAAATATCCTAAGATAAAACTTCTCATTGCAAAAATTAAGCACATTAATAAATTCATTTTATATTAAAAAAGTCACGATTGAGAGTAAAAAATATATTTATTTATACAGTGCCACTCGTCTTTTCATACAACAGCTTAAACGTGAAAACCATAAACATAACAAGTTAGTTGGTGAAAAAAAAAATTAAAAAGCGCTCACAAATATAAATTTTAATTTAGTCTTGCGTGCACTCTGATAAATTGCTTTCTATTCTAAAAGATATTTTTATGAAGCACAGTTTACTGGCCTATTTACCAGCGGGAGCAGCCAGCCAGACGGTATTCCACTCATTCTGAGTTTAGGCATTCGTTAATCTTCATTATTCTCGACCAATATTGTACCCATTCTAATTTGATACCCTAAATTTGTATCGCAAATGAAATTGTTTGAATATATTAAATTTTAGAATTGATGTACTTTTTATTTTAAATTAAGTATTATGTGTTGTTGGGAAACCAAGCTGTTATGTATCATTTAATTCTTTGCTGTCCATATGGACAGCGCTTTTAGAATCTTATGTACATATATAAGATACTAAAATTAACACCATGCTTCTAATTTAGCTAGAGAGCCCCTGCGCCACGACTCCTCAAATAAATTAGGTGCTTTTAATTTGATCTAAAAGAAATTAAAATATAAATGTAAATAAATATTTCATTTCCTCGATATCGGGATCGGACCCACAGCCAGTCGATTTTTACATTCAAACTGTGCCTCTGCGCCACGACTGGCCTCAAATAAATTAGGTGCTTCGTTTGTGCCGTGTGATCCCGGCCTAGAATAGGAGCACCCTAGTACTAGTGGCGTCGTAAGAGGCGACTAAAGTACGTATGGTAGAGTCACGTCACCAGCAATAACACGCATGGGCAGTCTCGACCGGATCATTAAAAAAAATCCAAATAACAATGAATCATGTATAGACATGAAACATTATTTTCCTCCATTACATGGCTGGCTTCTCTATACATTGAACTAATTGATTTTTGCCGTCAATACATTTTTTTTTTCAGCTTCACACTATATCACGCATGTAGAAAGGTAGGTTGAGAGAGCCTAGTGTTACGGCACTCCACTCCCCACTTTCCACCGAGTTTTTGTAAAAATCGCCGTTCAACGCCGCTCTTTGCCTCAACACCAGAGAGCAGATATTAAAATATTAAATATTCCATTTACTCGAGTGGGAATCTAACCCATAACCTGTCGCGTTTAGAGACACACGCTTGTACCACGACTGGCCTTTAGAATATTACACTTAAAAATATTATGGCTTATAACCAAATTATATGTAATTGTACTATATATGAAATAAATAAAATACTAACAATTACATTCAACATTTTAAAAAACATATTTTTTTGTTATATAAAAAATATTCAACCTTAACTGTTTCAAGTCAACAGTAACGTACAAAACGATATTTTGTACTAAGTAAACAAGTCACGAAACACCAAAACTCATTTCTCTGAAGAGGAACACAAATGCATTTAATTAAAACAAATTGCGGTCGGTCACAAATACAAATTGGCTACTTTTCAATGTTTTTCTCACTATAAGTCATGCTTGTTTACCTGTTCCGTGTCCACAGACTTATGAAACCTCTGCCTGAATTCACACGATACAAAGAGAAAACTTTTATATAATCTATAAAGCTTAGCTGCTAAAGGAATATATTACTATTTATGCTGACGTTAATAACTTCAATATTAAACATGTCGACAGTTGCTTTTCTTTCAATAAATTGATATTTTTATATTTATTTCCTAAAATAGAAAATCCTTTTATATAATATTATTTTTGTATAAAAATATCTTACATAGAATATTATCAATCATTTTCCTGTCGAGTTTCGAGTCGAGTTATCTGTAATTTATTTATAACGCGACATTTTTTGGGGAAATGTACGTATTTAAATTATAAATTAGGTTAATTAGGGTAAAGCTGAATGAAAAGGCTTTCAAAATTTATTAGAAGTGATGAAATGATAATATTTTTTCTTTTTAATTATTATAAATAAAAAGATTCCATTTTTGATAAATTGATCATTATCATTTTATGCTTTTTCGTTGTTGTAGTATATAAAATAAGGTAGGAAAAGCACTCATTTTGTTGCAATAAAATTCAAGAATTTTATTGAATCTCGGCAGTAATGAAAATATTTTTTTTATTATTATTTTTTTAATTCATATTTATGCAAATATCTTATAAAACGACTTTAATATTAGAAAATCTCACGACTAACTATAATGACACATACAGTTATTATAGTCATGATATTACAAATTATGAAATAATTTATCATTCATAACAATTCAATCATACAATTGTTTTTCATCCAATCGAACAAAAGATGAAAAACAATTATCCTTCTTATTATTTACTAATAGACACGCGCAGCTTCATCCCCTCCTTTGCACCCTTAGGGGTGTGTACTAATAAACCATGAAACACGTATTTAATTAAATACTTTTAAGAATCTGAATTTCAATTTCTATAAAAATAAAAGTCGTCGATAAAGATTTTTCCATACAAACTTTCAACCCCTATATCACCCCTTCAGGGTTAAAATTTTTCAATATCCCTCCGTTGTAGGTGTTCACATTATGAAAATAAACATTTGTCCAAATTTCACGTTTCTACCGTCAGCGGTTACGGCTGTGCGTGCGTCCTATACCTCAATTAGAGGGAACTTCTCCTTTTATATACATATATAAATTAAAAAATCGATACTTTGAAAACTTTTATTCCTTGCCAGCGAGTACTGAGTTTAAATTTCAGTAACAAGGTTAGACGGTGACACAATTTTATTTAGGTTACTACCACTTTTATGAGCTATGACTGTGTGTTTGGAAAAGTGCTAAAAAAATATATTGTCTGAAAGCCAAATTCTCATTGTGAGAATGGAAAAACGACATTGCACTCTCCAAAAATCACATTTTCACATATTCTTCTTTAAATGTTTTTTTTTTAAATAAAAATCAATTAGTTTCTCTCTGTATCCTGCACACATTAGAGTAGGCAGAGGTAATCTAGTGTTAAGACACTCCGTTGAGTGGCGGAACTCAACGCCGCGCTTTGCCTCGACATCTAAGCGAAAAATGGAAGTATAAATTTATATAAATATTTCATCTCTTCGAGTGGGGATCGAACCCACAACCAGTCGATTTTGCACTCATATTGTACCCCTGCACCACGACTGGCCTCAAAATAATAAATAACGGTTTTACTTCATGAAATTCAATTGAGTTTTATCTATCTTTTTCGAAAGCTGATTTGATTGTATATTAAAACAATTTTCATAATAATTATCATAAGTAAACTACTCATGAAGTCGCTGGAGGATTTGTAAATTAAATGACTATAAGTCACACAACTACTTTTGCTTAGTCCTTTTTTATATGAAAAAAACTACTAAGCAAAAGAAAGATTGCACCCTTACGGGTTCATTCATTCATATATTTCTTATATGCGATCTCCAATGAATGCCAGAAATATATATTGTCTTAGTATCCTGCAACGAATTTAATATCTGTTAAAAGCTCTGTTATATGGAATCCTTTAATAATTTTGAATACATTGCGTATTTCGCATTACCATTATACAAAATATATGAAAATAAAGATTGGTAAAAATAGTAATTAATTTTTTTATCCAGAATCTTATGTTCACAGGTTCATGAAGCTAAAAAAAATAATTAAATATGACTTTGTAATTGATAAACTATAATAAAATGTAAAAAAAACCTTACAAATATCATCGAAATACACATTCTTGTGCCACAGTCAATTGTAAAGAGTATAATAATAAAATAGAATTAAGAACTTGGAAACCAATACATAAGAAGATATTCCCATAAAGTTTTAATGATGGTAGTTGGACCACAAAGAAAACTATAAAATTTAAGACAGTAGTAAAATGTGTCTTTATAAAGAATTACTTAGGACATTTACTATAAAAATAAATTCAAGAAATAAAACAGATGAAAGAAAAAGCTTACGTTTAAAGTAAGAACAAGATTTTTTGTAAAATGGATACTGTAATCTTATTAAAGATGATATTATGATAGAAATTTGAGATAAAAAACCTTGTTTTTATAATTTGGTGTAGTTGTTAGCCAGTCGTGGCGCAGGGGCACACAGTGTGACTGTAAAATCGATTACTTGTGGGTTCGATCCCCACTCGAAGAAATGAAATATTTATTTAATCTTATATGTTTATTTCTTCGCTCTGGTGTAGAGGCAAAGCGCAACGTTGAGTTCCGCCACTCAATACGCAATGCCTCCAGAATTCGGTGGAAAGTGGGGAACGGAGCATCTTAGCACTAGGTTCTCCCTGTCTACCTTGTTATGTGCGAAATGCAGCGTAAAGATTTTTTTATCTCTAATAAACGACTCTATCAAGAAAATTCAATCTTATTGACTAAAAATTCAAGAGCAATATTCTTGTGATTTTTTGTTAATAATTTTTTTGGGTTTCAGTAGCTTTTCACGTCGCGTGTTGACTCAGTGGTAAGAAGACAAAGCCAACACACAATATCTCAAAAATTGGACGTTAAATGCGAAACGGAGTGTCTTAGCCATGAGTTGATGCTGTATCCCTGCTTTAAGCCACATACAACGTGAATCTAAAAATGGTCAGAAACCATAGATCTTTAATTTAGTTAAATAAACCCAGGCAATAACTTTATAAAAAAATGATTTTGACAGGAAACGTTCCTATAATCCACATAAAACGGGCATGTTTTCATTAGTCTTAAAAGCTTTACACATTGTATTTGATTTAAGATCCTCGATCCTTTGTAAGACGTCCTCAACGATAAGGGGTTATAAATCTTTGTAATTTTTTACGTTACTTCAAAGAAAATGAAGGCCAAGTGAGTAATTACTGCATTATCTGATAAGGAAAAATAAATGGTTCCCATTATGAAAACGTGCAATAACTTTTATCAGTACAACTTTGTATATTTAATTTAGTACCTTAAATTGTAAATCTTAATTGTATTGTAAACTAGGGTTAAGCTTTAGCTAAATCAGATATTAGATAAGCACAGTTATAAAATAAATCTTTAACGAAATTTGTCTGAAATTGCAATTTTAAAATATTTTAATTGATATAGTTACGATACGATAGACTAATACTTTTCTAAGTGTTTTTAAGTTAAGTTAAATTTATTTATAATGAAAGTTTATTTTTATGCATGTAGATTTAGATTATAGTATTAGACAAAGTTAGTAAGTGGCAACTGAAATGAATAACTGGACTGTCTTAAGGAGATATTTGTAAATATAGAAATATATGTATGTAATAACATAAATCTAGTTCTAGGTAATGTCTACAGAAAAAGTATTAAAAGAAATGTAAAAAAAACAAAAGGTACGACCCATAAGTCTGTAGTGTAAGTAAGAATTTAAATAAAAAAAAAATAAAAAAATGTTTTTTTAGCACTTTTAAATAAGTCTACGTACATATACATATATACATATACATATGTGTGTATTTGTATAAAGTAGGTCATTTGGATACATTTCGTTAATGAACTGTTTATATTATTGTAAAGCCTCTGCAGGTTAATAAATAAAATATTTTAGCTAGTTGAAGCATACATAAGTGCAAGCCAGCCTTATTTATAATAATACAATATTAAAATTTTAATTTCGGGACTCCATTAGATAACTATTACAATAGCATATTATAGTAGAAGTTAATCATAAGTATTAGCGCTGACGAAAGGAACTCGTGGGTTGCCTGTGATAAAAGAACTGTATAATGTTCGTTTTAGTTGTTTTATTCTATATCAAAATTTATTTTTTGTGTAAAAAGTAAACGTAGCTTGATTAGTATCCACATCACCTGAACACCAGAGAAATATATTTATTACCTTTCTTTCTCTTTTTTTTCTGTGTAATCGCATGAAATGATATGCGACGGACGAATAATAAATAATCTGTTTTTCTTGAGACATTATGTTAGGATAAAGAATAATATATAACTAAAAATCTGTCTGTGCTAAAAAATATGTTAAAAAATTATATTCTGTACAAGCATTGGATCTCTTGAAATATTTACTTAAATTTATATTTCCATTTCTTCACTTTGGTGTCGAGGCAAAGCACGGCATTCAGTTCTGCCACTTACCACGCAATGCCTCCAGAATTCGACAGAAAGTAGGGAACGGAGTGTCCCAACACTAGGTTCCCTCTGCCTACCCTGCTGTGTGCGGGATACAGTGTGAAGCTGATTTATTTTTACTTTTTTATTAGATCTCTTAAGTGCACAATGGTTTTATCTAGCAATTATGTACAGTTGTCAAGTTACAAATGAACAAACAGCGCGATTAATTGATGAAAACTTCTCTCGTATGTCTGAATCATTCGTGACATCCAATCGCTACAAGGGCATTTCACATATCTAATCGCAAAATACCTAATTACCAATCAAATCAAATACTACGATGTGATGAAATCTGACCTCAATAATATTTCAATATAGCTCTCACTGTCATATTTATTATTACTCGTTCATAATGACATGCACAATAAATATCAATTGATATTTGCATCTAAGTAAATAATTGAATTTCAGTTTATATTGATGTATGTGTTTACTTAAATTTATATCCTTTACATAATGTATAATATATAATGATAATATACGCTAATTCCCCACCTATAAACACTAAAGATCTTGAGATATTAGTAAATGAAGGATATGCTTCAATAAAAAAATAATTCATTAGTTTCTTTATTTGGGGCGTTTCGAGCGTGCCAGTTGAGCACTATTCACTTCTCCATTGTCATATTGTAGAAAAAAATCATATTAATCATTTCCTAAATATAAATTAAATTGAGGCCGGTCGTGGCGCAGCGGCACGAGGTGTGACTGCAAAACCGACTGGTTGTGGGTTCGATCCCCACTCGAGGAGATGAAATATTTACTTAAATTTATATTTCTATTTCTTCGCTCTGGTATCGAGGTTAAGCGCGGCGTTGAGTTCTGCAACTCAACACGCAATGCCTCCAGAATTCGGCAGAAAGTGGGGAACGGAGTGTCTTAACACTAGGTTCCCTCTGCCTACCCTGCTGTGTGCGGGATACAGCGTGAAGCTAATTTTTTTAAATATAAATTAAGCGTTGTTATTGTGAATCTGTCGAAATGACAGCTCTGTCTGAATTGGGTTTTTGAAGTGATAAGTGCTCAATTGGCACGCTCGGAACGTCATAAACTGATTTTTCTACGAACATATATATGTTTATCTTAAAGTTAAGCCTTAAAGCTATCTTAAAAGTAATGGAATATAAAGGTATGTATATAGTAAGCCGCTGGATTCTAAGGCCGCAGGACCGAGCGGAGTGGCGAACATTAGGAGAGGCCTATGTCCAGCAGGACTTTGAAAAACTGATGGATAGATACAATAATATCTTCTTCTACTTCTTCCGTGCCTTTTCCCTTTATTTGGGGTCGGCCCTCCTCGTATTCCGGCGCCAAGTCAGACAATCTGGAGTTGCCTCTATATTTAATTTTCTGGCCCGCGTCAGATCTTTGGTGACGGTTGTCCACCACGTGGCCTCACAGGCCACAAAAAAGGGTAGAGGAAGACCACAGTCTTCCTCTACCCTTTTTTGTGTCCGGGATAGCCAGGGCAGTTTTTACGGCGTTTCATGGGTCCCTTCTCATCACATGCCCGTACCATCGCAAGCGACTTTCCACCATCTTGTCTACTATGGGTGCGACCTTGAAAGACCCTCTAATATATTCGTTTCGTATTTTATCAAGCCTTGTGACTCCCGCTGCCCAGCGTAGCATTTTCATTTCGTTTGTATGCATTTTTTGTTCATATTGTTTTTTAACGGCCCAACATTCAGTACCATACATCAAAGCTGGCCTTATTGCTCTTTTGTACTTTACCTTTTATTTGCATTGGCATCTTTGGGTCACATAACACTCCGGACAGCATTCTCCATTTCTGCCAAGCAGTATTTACCCTATGGGTAACGTTCGCGTCGACACTGGCATCCGCACTTAGCACTGACCCAGATATTTAAATCTGTTGGCTTTCGGTTGTGGTTCTCCGTCGATGTTTAGACGTTGATATGTAGAAGGTGGTCTGAGAATTTGCAATGTAGATATTCGGTTTTGCTTCTACTAATGTATAGGCAATTTTTTTCAAGAGCTTGTTTCCAGTCATTTCGGGATCGCATTTGCGCCCTTGTCAACCAACACGATATCATCGGCATATTACATACACCAAGGAGAAGGAGCCTGGGCGTGTTTTGTAAGATAGTCCAAGGATAGATTAAACAAGAGCGGGCTGAGTGCCGAACCCTGATGTACTCCAACTTTAACTTCAAATGGTTCACTAGTTCCAGCCAAACTTCTTACCCGTGTGCTGATGCGCTCATATGTGTCTCTTACCAGGAATATGTAGTACTCTGGTATTCCTTGCGCTCTCATCGCTTGCCAGACTAACTTACGTGGTATTCTATCAAATGCTTCCTCCAGGTCTATGAAAACCATGCGAAGATCTTCTTGCTGGCCCTGTGTTTCTCCATGAGGACTCTTAGCGCTTGTATTGCGTCCAGAGTGGCTTTACCTGGTGTGAAACCGTATTGATTTTCTGATACAATAATATATTATAAATTATTTACATATCAAATATTTACGTAACGAACATTTCCATTTAAAAAGAGTTTATATTTTAAAAAATAGTTTTTTATGTAATAAAAAATATTACAATGAAGCCAAGGAAGCCTCGACTGCTATTGTAACATTGTTTGTAGTCTCTCAGAAGAAAAAGACCTAATCCGCAATTGCGCTTGAACTACACAATCTTCACAACTTAAAACTTCAGAGACTAGGTTATATAGATAATTCTTAGCGTGAACTTGGATGCTTAAAAAATATTTAATAGTCAATTATAAACGTACATACATATAAAGGAGAATAAATAAATCAATGTATCTGTATCCCGCACACAGCAGTGTGTGCAATATAAATTTAAGTAAATATTTCATCTATAAAGGAGAATAAGATTATTTTATTTGCTTTGTTATTTAACAATTGTATACAATACAATATTACAATATACAATATCTATACCGTAAAAAACGATTTCCTGAAGTTTTTATTCTAGTACATTAGTTTGCATTTATAAATTATATTTAGAGTAATTTTAACACTCAATTTGCATACACAAATAAAGCATATATCAGAATGTAACCTGGATTACACGCGTTTCTTATTTATCGTTGTAATCGTTAAAATGAAGTGAACCATCTATCTCTGTACATTATTTTATCATAATAGGATTAAAATAAAAAAATACAAAATTTAATATGTGGTTACGTAGTTTATTTAAATCTTGGAAATCTACAAACGCTACTTGCAATAGTACATAACCCATAACTTTATTTTTAGATATATTTTTCCGTTAAATAACTAATACTTATTAAAGTAAATGAAAAAATCAGTGATCATTTCGTCGTATCATCAAGCTAAGCCAACCGTCCAGTGGGACATCAATCGATAGAATTTTTCTAAATCCTTTAATTCTTCCGATTGCCTTGGCTGAGGACGTTTGGGACCAAAAAATAAATCCGGATTAGACTATCTTACCTCGATTTTCTGAATAAGTTTTCTATCAGTTGGGAATTTACGGACGTCACTGACATACTTTAACTTTAAAGTTTACTATTTATTAACGTACTTACCGGGTAAGTAGCTTTGTGGAATTAATAGAATTTTGTTTGTTGGTTTTAGTTATATATTTCATTTAGGATAACATTGTGAAAAATTTTCTTGTCAGTGTAGACGTAGATTGCACAATTTTCTATGAAGATTTTATTTTATTCTATTTGGTAATTCAATTTCTAAGTTTTTAGACTTATTCATTGCTAAAGGAACTTGAGAGTAACCTAAGACTATCGGTTACTTTAAGATTAACTTTTTGTTCTATAACATTAATTGTAATATAGTATAATATTTGAACACTCAGAATTTCGACAGAAACCTATCAAAATTACAAATGAAGTAAAACAATGTTATATAATTTAATAATTTAGTTTAGTTTTACCACTAAATACCAAATTTTCATTACGAACACGCAATGTTTATACCAGTGGTTGTGCCAAAGGCAATAAACATACAGTTGGAAGCGATATATTTCGGATTTTTATTTCAACTCGTCCAGTAAGTTGGGCATTCATTAGTTTGGTGTCTATCGATCTGGGGCTGAATCCGGATGGATTGAATCCGGGTCATCGAAATTTATAAATATAATTGGAGTTCAACGAACTATCTACCTATTTGGAATATTATCAGTATGTATTTACTTTATTTTATAGTTAATTCTAATCTAATGAGATAACCAGCTTTTCTTATTTCTAACTCCTTCTTATACCTTATTAATATTAACCGCTAATCTGCTGAAATCCTCATCCTACGATGTGTAGGAACCGATTAGATAAAACTTGTCCTAATTTATTGTTGTGCTTAATTATGAAATAAAAGTTATTTTTTTTATATATATATATAAAAACAATTCTCTAAGGAAAAATAAAATATATTTTTATAATTTTTACGTCAAAAGTTACACAAAGGTGGCATTAAAACGTCGATGTCCATAAAAATATAATATGGCACGTGAACAATAACGACGAACGAGTGTCCTCCTTTTAACCCTCTTTATGGCATCCATTTTAGTGAACTTCAAACTAAAATACGCTTACTCATTGTTTTATAGGAAATAGGTGATAAAATGTGAAATATACTTTATGATGACATTTTTTTGAACAAGCATAAAATGTTACTTTATCTATTTTACTTTTGGAAGCCCAATTTTCAAGATATTGCCTGTAGAGTGGCGGTTATCAGTACGTGGAGTAAATATATTAAATAATAAATTTCCCCGCTGGGAAATCAAAGCTACAACCGCGGTTCGCGGTTACAGTCACACGCTTACGCCACTGTACTACGATGCCCATATGGTTTTTTGTCTCAATAATAATGAAGTAAGTACGTAATAAAAGTGAATGAAGTAAGCAGTTAATATTTTATAATATAACAAAAAATCCTTTTCATATGCTTGACAGCTTAAACTTTTTAATTTGTTACCATACAAAAAGTATACATTAAACTTTCTTCAAAATTTTATTTTGTGGAACACGTTTCATCAATCAGCCGTGGTCCCGCTGACGACCTACATTACCTTTATACAACTAAACAAAGCTATTTTTGTGCCTTAAAATCGGTCAACCGTGATTAGGGAGCTTTACTCAATCTACAATGTATTTTATGAAAAAATGATAAAGGATTCAACTTTTATGATAACGAGTTAATGATATTGAAGGTGAATTATCCTTTTATGTACTGTTACCTTAAATATTACCTCTGGGACCTCAATATCAATCAGCTTCACGCTGTATCCTGCACACTGTTGGGTAGGCAAAGGGAACCTAGTGTTAAGACACTCCGTTCCCCGCTTTCTGCCGAATTCTGGAGGCATTGCGTGTTGAGTGGTAGAACTCAACGCCGCGCTTGTCCTCGACACCAGAGTGAAGAAATGGAAATAAAAATCTCCTCGAGTGGGGATCGAACCTACAACCAGTCGATTTTACAGTCACACTTTGTGCCTCAATATTATAGCAACATTCTTCATTCCAAAGACCTGATACCCTCATATATAAAATTTAGATACACAAATAAATCTTCGCCTTCCAATGTCACACACTACGTGCTATAACTTATCCTGTCCCAATATGTTTTGTATTAAAACTTGTTTTTCTACTATCTGTTACCTGTACAATCTGTATATTTTTCATACTATTCTTAAATGTAGTATTATTTTTATATGTTTATTCTTTCTTTCCTTCAGCTTTATGCTTTTTCCCGTATATTTCTGTTACTTTGTTTCAGGTCTTTGTTTAAAACTAAGTCATAACGCATTTGAATGACTAGAAAGTAATTCATATTGCTACAAATGAATTAAACAATTTTTAGCTAGATTTCCACCCGAGGAAATTAAATATTCAAAATTTTCATTTCTTTACTCGCTGCGCTGGTGTCGAGGCAAAACGCGGCGTTGAGTTCCGGCAGTTCTGTTCACAGAGCAGAGTGTCTTAACCCTCTGCCTATCCTGCTACATACTGGAAAAATAGAATAAAATATTTAGCTGACGTTAATAACACTACGTAAATGTACAATCCAATACAATAGAAATCTATGCGCTATAAATGTCCAGGATTTGAAGCAATTTACGATTCAAGCATTCGTGTATCAGCAATTTTCGGACATGACCTACCCCGGTATGTCAGGAGGCTAAATAACTTACCAGGTTCCTCGCAAAGACAAATTACTGCCGTGCGTTCCATACCGCTAACTCGAATAGCAATCAAATGTTTCCTACTATTCACCAGTTGTCAAGTTATTGTTCATAGGTTGGAATTTTAAAAAGTTGGTCAAGTACGAGCCGGACCTGAAAGTCTTATTTTTATTTTTCTCACTTCTTGCCAAATTTTATAATTATAAGAAGATCGACGGGAAGTACTGTATATTTTTTAATACGCGGCCAATTTCATTGAAAATGTAAACCGATCCCTCTTTTCTCTGCCTCCTCTATTGATTGCGTTAATTTAGAAGCTTAATTTTTTTCTTTGCTTCAAGGGATCGTAGATCCTTTATATTAATTTGCGCTCTATATTTCCACCCAATATTAAGGTCCTATAAGAGTTCCTTTATTTTTTTTTCAAGTATGGAACCCTCGAAAGAGTTATCTTATAAGGGTCCTATTTCTGCTTTTGAGGTACAGAACACTCTACACTCACACTTATACTCTATAAATGCGAAAATTATTTCCAGTTGACTATTGTATATTCTATTTACGTATACCATTTGGAAGCTTCCCTAACTGTATATTTTTCCTAGAAATTCTAAATTCAAATCTCAAATATATTTGACAAACATATTTTTATGTATCTACGCCAAATGTATTTGCACCGTGTTAAAGTGAAAGCAACATTCAAAGGATTCTGATAGTAAAAATTGTATTTTTCAAACCAGTATTCTGCCTTACTGAGTAATTACAGCAAATAATAAAAACGGAAAAGACGAATAGAGACCGCAAAAACAAAGAAAATTAGCAAAATGAAATTTCATTACTTTCATTCCACAACGACATTTTGTGGTTTAAGATATGTCAAAAGAAAATGAGATCTTTTGCCGATCAGAAACATATATATTTTTTTTAACTGGAAGAATTCACGATCAGCCATCAAACCATTCCTCTCAGTGAACCGAGCTTTGTATGTCACGATTCACAAAGACTGGGGGGCGACCGCTCATCTAGGCGATAGCTCGGTTCGATTAGATAGCGACCCTTATTGTGCTTGACCGATCGAGATGACGTTACCTTTACTCTTGGACACTGTGTGATACGGTACCCGATATCTATGTATTGATTTGATTTTAACGGTATTACGTATTAATTTTGATATATTGCGAGAAATATTTTAGATAGTATATAAATTATTTTTTGGTCGAAAATGGGCAACTGCCTCCTGCCTCTGCCTACCCTGCTGTGTGCGGGATACAGCGTGAAGTTTTATAGATTTTTTTTCTTATAATAAAATTCTAATAAAATTTAAAATATTAACATTACACCTTAATAAGTCAGTAATTGCAGAGTAAAAATATAAAATTAGTTTTAATTATTAATAATAAAATAAAATTAAGTCAAATATATGGAACAAAAATAAACACCACATAAACCAATAAAGTCTTCACCAATTCTAGAAAGTATATATCAGTTTCACTAAAAAGTAGAAATTGATTTAAAATGCTTTTAGTTTGCAGAACTGTTATAAGAGCTTAAAATTCTTTAGCTAACATTGTAAACATGACGTCACTTGTTAGATAACTTAACTGTGTAAGTGTGTAAGAATGTTTTATATATTAATATTTTGAAACAAAAATGTGGAAAAGAAAGAAGTACTATAAAAATCAAATCATCTTTACGCTGTATCCCGTACACAACAGGTTAGGCAGAGAGAACCTAGTGTTAAGACACTCCGTTCCCCACTTTCCGTCGAATTCTGAAGGCGAATTAAGATTGCTTTTTGAATAGCAGAACTCAACGCCCCCTTTTGCCTCGACACCAGAGCGAAGAAATTAAAATATTAATTTAAATAAATCTTTCATTTCCTCGAGTGGAGATCGAACCCACAACCAGTCGCTTTAACAGTCACACTTTGTGACCCTGCGCCACGATTGGCCTCAGCCGTACTGAAGAGTTTAAAAATATTAATATGAAATATTAATTTTCACACATTTTTGTCAGGTTTATTTTATGCAAATTTATTCACATTAAATTCTATAATAATTTACTTCATAAGTATTTAAAATAAATGTTCTAGGCACTTCCCTGCAAAAGTAACTCCACCCCCTATTTAAATAGATAATATTGAATATATATATATATATATATATATATATATATATATATATATATATATATATATATATATATGTAAAAAAAAACAAAAAAAATGCAGTAACTTTCTTTTCCCACAATGTAATTTTACAATCTGGGAAAATCGTTATATTTAAGTGAATTGTTTAAGTTTGTAAAAGTTGAATATATCTGGACCTCGGCCTAAGCTAATAAAAGTTTGCAACTTCTCTTTGTTATAATCATCATATTTTCATTGAACTGAGATTTAAAATACATTTCAAGTAAGTTTTAACAAAACTTGTTGAATTATTGAGCTGCCACAATAAATTCCATAAATTTACTCACTTTCGTAATAATAGCTAGTTTCTAAGAAATATAAATAAGAATTGAGGCCAGTTATGGCGCACGGGCACAAGGTGTGTAAAATATACTGGTTGTGGGTTCGATCTCACTCAAAGAAATATTTAGATTTAAGATATTTGATTTTCACTATTATTATACATGTAAAATGAAACTATTTAAACGGATTAATCTCGTATATTTAGTATGAAGGTGGCATTCGTCTGTCAGTTGACATAATTATTATATTACTTAATTAAAAAATTAAACATTTATTTTAATTTATATTTTCATTTCTTCGCTCTGGTGACGAGTCAAAACGCAGCATTGAGCTCCGCCACACAACACGCAATACCTCCAGGAACCGGCAGAAAGTGGGGAACGGAGTGTCTTGATGTTGTCATGTTCCCTCTGTCTACCCTGCAGTTTTTCGAGTTTCCAGTGTGAATCTGATTTTATTTCATTTTATAAATATGTATAATATTTTATACATTTCTATGTAATCATGCATTATATAGCACATTTATAACTACATAGGCATTTATATAAAAAATGATAATATTATCAAATAAATTAAATCGCAAGAATTCGTTTCTAATAAAGTAAATATTTATTTCGGTCATACAAATATTTAGTCGGTCCCGGTGGATATTAAGAAATTGCGACGTTGGGGACTGCCTTTACGAGTCACGGAAACAGGTGAAAAACGGTATACTTTTGGTTGAATCGTTACGGTCTTTTCAAATATATTTCCGGACATCCGTCGCTCAGGGGTACAAGTGTGTGACTGTAAACGTGACTGGTTGTGGGTTCGGTTCCCTCAAGAAAATGAAATTAAATATTTAATATTTTCATTTCTTAGCTCCGGTGCCAAAGCAAAGTGGGGATTTGAGTTCCTCACTCATCAAGTAATACCTCCAGAATTCAGCGGAAAGGGAATGGAGTGTCTTAACACTTGGCTACCTCTGCCTCTCTGCCTGCTACACATGGGAAGCTGAAAAAAAATGTAAATTTTTATCTTTAAGTTCATATTATGTAAATTCGTGTCTTTCATTATAATGCTTAGGATATATTAATAGTAGTATATAATAATAATTTTCGTTGAGTATTAATATCGTTGTACTAAAATAAAATGAAAATTCAAATAGCTTTGTAAAATATTAATTTTGAAAAGTATCTGCAAATATCGACGTAGATATCTTGAAAACTATTATCCTCTCAATCGTTTCAATAGGTACATTATTTTATAAGTGAACTTTATTTTTATAATATAACAAAAGTCTATTCGACTTAAAACGATATTTCAAGATAGCGGACTGAGCTTTCAAGACTACAAATGGTATCGCATATGTCGGCGTACAGTGTTGTGTACCTGACCGATTTTATTTTATGTCGTGTTATAAATCTTGTTGGATACTGAGTTTCCAATTTATTTAGTTACTTTTTTTCAGCTTCACTCTGTATTCAGCATAAAGCATGGCAGGAAGAAGCTAGTGTTAAGACACTCCGCTCCCCCCTTTCAGCCGAATTTTCGAAGATATTGAGTGATGGAAATTAACGCGCATTCCCCTATTATCACAGCGAAGAAATTAAAACCGTAGTAAATACTAATTCATTCCTTCGTGTGGGAATCGAACCCACAACCGTCGCGTTCAGTCACACGCTTTTGCTACTGCGCTACGCCGGACTTTTAATTACATACTTTTTTATTATATGTATTCTACATATTTAGAATACATAAAATAAAAACGTAGAGGCTAGAGGCCAGTCGTGGCGCTGGGGCACAAAGTGTGACTGTAAAACCGACTGATTGTGGGTTCGATCCCCACTTGAGGAGATGAAATGTTTACTTAAATTTATATTTTCATTTCTTCGCTCTGGTGTCGAGGACGAACACTGTGTTGAGTTCTGGCACTCAACACGCAATGCCTCCAGAATTCGGCGGAAAGTGGGGAACGGATTGTCTTAACACTGAGTTCCCTCTGCCTACCCCGCAATGTGCGGAATACAGCGTGAGGCTGATTAATAATTATACTTATTAAAAACCTTAAAAGAACCAATGTACAATCAAAATGTAAACATGTAAAAATAATTTTCAAAAATATTTGAATCGTTATTATTCTTTCATTTATTTTAATTAAAAAAGTAAAGTAAATCAATGCACATATATGGCACGGCCTTTGTGTTCGAAATTGCTACTTGTAGTGCACTTGCAAATCATACTTCCACGATGAATGGAAGAATGAATGGAATGGTAATCGAATGAACGTTAAACACAATGGCTGCCGATTTTCCTGACCGGGTTTCTGTAGGTCAGCAATTTATTGTTTGCCTGATAAAGTCCGTCTGACACCTCATTCATTCATCGGGTCATTAGATTATTCGGTTTGATTTATTCGATGATTCTAGATATTGAGGCCGGCCAAGTTTCAAAATTATTACTTTACTCAATTTTAAACTTACAAAATTAAAGTTACAATCGATTTTTTTATCTACAGCATCTGTTTTTTTACTGTTTTAACTTTAAACTGTTAAATAAACATTGTAAATGAAATTAATATATGTATTTTGATATAACAAAATAATCCGTGGTCACATTATCGTTGTGAATTTTACATAGTATGATATTATATAAGTGCCTTCACTCAACATAATTCCTATAAAATAAAAAAATAAAAAGTTGTGATCAATCGCTTTCAGATTATTTGACCCTGCAGTAAGCTCAACAAAAGTATAAATATTACAAAAACATGCTTCATAAAATAGATAAAAAATCTTAATGCTTATGAATATTTAAAATATTTAGTTGTTTATTAAAAAAATTGTTGCAATTCAATTGATTTTGTAGACAACTCTATATCCGAGTTCATTACTTTTGTGCATTGACTGTGAAAATGTGCTATCGCAAAGAAGCGCTCTGTTACAAAAATTCTACAAAAAGAAAATGAAATACGAGAAATGTGGAAGTTATCATTATTTGTGAGGACTTGTTCAGAACATTTTTCCTATTTCACTTCAGGTTTAAATTCAATTATACATATACACGTATATTCGTATATACATATTATAATATAATATCTACGTGTTTTTATTTCAATTTGTCATTAAAACTTATGTTCTATGTTATTTACTTATTGAAATATCATTTTAGGGTTCAGTATCTGAAAGGAATGAAACGGAACCCTTAAATAATTACTTTATTGTACGCCTGTCCGTCTGTCAAGACCATTCAAGCCCTCAATATCACGTGGAGGTATGAAATTGAAATTAATATGAAATATCCATTTATACGGTCCCTTGAAGCACGGAAAAAATTAAGCTTCTTAGCATTTTGGCATCGTTTTTCTGCATTTTGTATGCGCGTAATGAAAACTTTTAGGGTTGGACCTATATTAGGTAGGTAGTTATATATATTAGATATGTAGTTGGACCTACCTACCTAAGTTGAACCGTGGACCTACAATTGTAAAATTTGAATGGAAGTTAAAATTAGCTGTACAAATAAAGGAAACATCCGAAATATAAAAATTCCAAAAAAAGTAAGATATGGAAGTGCCTAAACAGCGTGAAGCTAAAAAAATATTTTAAATACATACTTTAATGATTGTTTTACATAATTATGGTAATATTTGTGAGTATTTTCATTAAATAGTATTTCAGGCGGAGCTAAATTAACACAAACTGTATAAATTACAATGATATTCATCTTGTTTTTACTTGAATCTAGCTCTTCATGTTATATGTAATTTAGGTTTTATTTACTGACACAATACACGATATGAAACGTTAACTTGAATACTGTGGCTTATGAATATTCGTTTAATATTATATTTTTCCTCTTCGCAATTTCATACTGTAATAGTCTAGCGTCCCGCACATGAAATAAAATCACTTAGTATACGAACAAGGACATAATATTTACTTATAAGCATGTTCGTTAAGTCTTTGTTTAACTTCATGCTGTATTCCACACATAACAGAGGGAACCTGGGAACCCTATGTGAGATACTCCCATTAAGATACTCCCATTAAGACGTTGCCCACTTTTCGCACAATTGTTGAGGCATTGCGTGTTGAATGACGAACGGATCGGAAGCGAAGAAATAAAGTTTTCAAATATTTAATCTCCGAATGGAAATAGAACCCACAGCGATCACGCTTACAATTCCACGCTCAAGCCTTTGTGCCACGACGATGACTTCAAAAAAAGTAGTTGATAAATATATTATGTTCATAACATATAAAAAAAACAAATAATCCATAAAAATACACCTTGTTTTTCTAAATTATTTTGGTGTAAAGTAAAATATAACGCTTTGATCTAAGTGAACTAAGGAAAATAGATTGCCTTAACTTTGTTGTTAACGAAAAAAACGGCAGCAAACTTACTTACAGTTGCTTACACGAAACAATGAATAATAAGACAAAGGAGCGTTCGAGGCAGTTATCTCTGAAAGCTTGTCAAATACTCTTAAATATAAACAAATCTTGCAAATAAACGTTTACAAAGTAGAATAATTTACAATGTATTTATTGCGTATAGTATTAAAGTATATAATGTCCTGAAGTTTTGTCTTTATTAGTCGCTTTGTAATAAAACTAGATTTCATTTTTTTGTTAATATTTTGTGTTTCGTTTTTGTCGGATGTAAAACATATTAACCATTACTTAAAACTAGCTTACCGCTGTATCCTGCAGACAGCAGGGTAGGCAGAGGGAACCTTGTGCTTAGACAATCCGGTCCCCACTTTCCGTCAAATTCTAGAAGCATTGCTTATTGATTAGCGGAATGAATGCTTGATAATAATCGAAATGAACAAACAAAATAAGTAAAAGTCTGTAAAGGAAATTCTTAATATTAAAAATAATACCTCTAACTATTTAAAATTACCAGAAAATAATAAGTAAACTTAATCAAAGGAAATTATTAATAAAAATAAACTACACAAAACCAGCTACATTCCTAATATTATCAACGTAAAATATATATTAAAAGTAATATTAAAATTAAAGGGTTCCTTTTTTCCTTAAAAGGTACGGAACACTAAAAGTAGCCTATGTCCATCCTAAGACCCTCAAGTATCTCTTTACGAAATTTTATGACAATCGGATCAGCGGTCTGGCCGTGATTGCGTCACAAACAGACAAAGAGGGTTATTTTCAAATTTATAATATAAATATGGAACTATGGATTTAAAGTATAGTACGTATTAAGTAATAATATTTTTTGTCAAATTTTTGCAGTTCTCAAATAACGTTCCGGTAATGAATCAGACAAAAAATCGTCTTGGATGAGTAAGTTAAATATGTTAATATAATTAAATATGTATGATTTTCAAAATATAAAAACTATAGTATCATATCCATATCAAGATGCATACTGTATTGATGCCGTCATGATGCAGCGACACAAACGTTTGACATTTAACGGGACTGTTGTTGGTTCGATTAATATTTTCAGTTTCTTGCTTTAGTAACAAAGCAAAGCGCGGCGTTGGGTTCTGTCAATCAACACGCAATACCTCGAGATTTCGTAGCAATGTGGGAACAGGAGTGTCTTAACACTAGATTCATTTTACCAGGTCTGGTATATTCGGTGTACAGAATTAAGTTGAAAAACAAAAATAATATATAAATATGACCAAAATACAATATAAAGTAAATAGCAGTAGGAAGCAATTGCTTGTTAGAAAATTCTATCACTTGGCGAGATAAAAACGTTAATAGGTTAATAGAAATAAATAAATCGCTTAAAATACAGTAAATTAAAATCCATTTCACATGAAAGGCTTATAATTTAATTTATCTGGAGAATAATTAGTATTAAAACAAAAATTTGAAAACAACTAAAGTTCAACTAATAACTTGTTTGAACGCAAATAGAACCCAATTACAAATTCCGGTAGCATGCAAGAGTATACAAACAACGTAAATTCCTATAAAGCATTTTGGAATGCATGTTTAATTTTTACTTTTATATATTATCGTAATAAATAGAATAAAGAGGGAATAAAACATATTAATTTAGTTAATTATATATGATATGAGTACAGATAAGAAATCCGAAAAAAAGGTCAACGAAAAACACGTGTTTCAATATACATAACGAAAAGTAGTAACATATTATTACAATACAAAAATCACCGAATATACCAGACCTGGTAAAGTGAACCTAAGTGAGTGTTAAGACACTCCTTTTCAACATTCAACAACATTCCTACGAAATCTCGAGCCATTGCGTGTTGATTGACGGAACTCAACGCCGCGCTTTGCTTTCGCTTTACTAAAGCAAGAAACTGTATATATTAATCGAACCAACAACGGTCACGTTTACTGTCAAACGTATATACTACCATGTTTTAGATATTCTTTGATTATCCGACAACTTGCTCTATAGCTTTCAATGAATATAGTGTAATTGTCTAAAATATATTATAACATCATCTTCATCAACTTCACGCTGTATCACGCACGTAGGGTAGGCAGAAGAAGGGAAGGAGAACACTATTTAAGACATTCCGCTTTCCACTTTCCTATTATTCTGCAGGTATTGCGTAATTAGGTGCGCGCTTTGCTTGGACACTAGAGCGAAAATATTACATTAATAATTTAATTCCTCGAATGGGACTCGAACCCACAACCTGTTTTGTTTACAATCTTTCAATACAATTCATCATATAACATATTGTACTCTAAAACTGTAAAAAAAAATGAAACGGAATTAACTGACGCTATCGTCCGTAAACTGTAAACAGTGTCGCTATCAACATGAGCAAAAATAAAAATTCTAATATAATGTACATAATGTTATTAAAAATATGGCTATATTCTATAACAAAATACAATATATTCTATAAAAATGTAGAAGAAAATCTATTACTTACTACATCTCCCACCTGCTCCGTGATTGAGTTTCATGAAAATGTTACAGTACGTTTTATTTTAGCGTACACTTTATTTCAGTGTTTAATATTTGTTCACAAAGACTCGTTACAGCAACTTCTAAGCTTTGTCAAGGGACTGTTTAATAGAACTCGCGATTGGAACAAACAGTGCTTACTCTGAGCAATCTTCTCTCATGCATATTCATGCTGCCAATAATCCCTTTTATTCTCTTATCTATAATATGAAAGCAGCAATTTAATGGTGAAATATTGTTTTAATTTAATTTTAAAATAGAAATTATTGACATATTGAAATTGATTAATTTATCAAAAATTAATTAAATATTTCATCTCCTCGAGTGAGAATCGAACCCACAACCGGTCGATTTACAGGTACACTTTGTGCCCCTGCGCCACGACTGGCGTCAATAATATATAGAGATCTAAATATTATATATAGCCTTTTTGTATTACACAAATGATTAATTGAAAAAAGCAGTTCCACTATATCATGATTACATCAAACACTTATACAGGCATTATGGAAAAACCTATACAAACAAAAGACATTACATACTGAATGTCGTTTGTCTCGGCAGAATTGACAAAATAAACCTTGTTTGAGTTTGAAAAGTTAAATTGCTTACAGTGTCGGCGTCGATTGATGAGTGGGCCATTCCGTCGCTACTGCCATTTCACTTTATGCGTATCTTGATCTCTGTAGTGATGTGAAAGGAAATGTTCAGATACACTTAGGTATTATAAAAATGTAATATGTATATTAAAGTAATAAAAAAATATATTAAAATTATTTTCTTCTTCTATTAAAATCACATTTTAAATATTCCACGTGACGTTGTTAAAAAATATAATATACCAATGGAATTTCACAAGCAATTCTACGAAGGGAATTATAATGCAATTTCAATTTCTTTCAGTAAGCGCTACGCTGATACCAGTTACTGGTGTATTAAAAGCGTATAGAGCCATGATTGGAATTCGTTAAATTCATCGTAATAACCATCTATCGATAAACTAGAATCATTAAGGGCTATTCATATTTTACCGGACGCGACAACCCGCTATCTGCCCACTCTCGATGAAAAATACTTCACACATCTGCACAGTTTTTCTATTAGAATGAAATATTGCTGAATTCTCTTAGGTACGTATCGTTTATCTTAGTTATTTCACTGGAGAGTGTAGTTGTAATATATTATACGGTTGAAAATATAAATTACTAGTGTATTATAAATATACGTCATTTTGTTCCGAACAGCTCGTTGCCTATTGTTTGCACAGAATTAAATGTTTATATAGAACGTTCAGAATTAATTATTGTTTAGCTTGACCCTCACATTTACGTGGTCGATTAATTGTTAGTTTAGGTCAGTGGATGGGTGAAATTGTGAAATTATTATATGGAAAAATATTAGCTTTTTATTTATTTTATATCGTTTGGTTTTTTGTCGTTATTATGTTATAATATGATGTATTAACATGTAGTGTTAAAAAAACTTTAATATTAGTAAACAATAATTCATATACTATATTTTAAAACACAAATTCAAGTGTAATAGTAACCACTTAGAGAGAGATCCCAGTGGTGGCGCAGCGGCACGTAGTGTCTGTAAAACCGGCTGGTTGTGGGTTCGATCCCCACTCGAGGAGATGAAATATTTACTTAAATTTATATTTCCATTTCTTCGCTCTGGTGTCGAGGCTAAGCGCGGCGTTGAGTTCTGCCACTCAACACACAATGCTAGATTTGGGCAGAAAGAGGGGAACGGAGTATCTTAACACTAGGTTCCCTCTGCCTACCCTGCTGTGTGGGCGATACAGCGTGAAGTTGATTTTAGTAATCACTTATTTAATAGTATATAGATAAATAAAGTACAAGTAGATACCATTTACAAAAACTGTTGCATTTTGAATATTAATTTTTCATACTTCCTTTGAATTGACTCCAACAGTTAAATAAAATGTACAGTACGAATATGGAATATTTATGACTATGGAGTACACACATTACATATTTCAATATAAAAGCGACGTATAGTTCAGTTATTTCATCATATTATTGTCACAACAGCTTTGCCGTGCAGTGGGGCGGAATTGCAACGTACGCTTTGATGTGCTTGTTGCCGATTTTTCAAACATTTTCGTTATATTCGAGATCCTTTTGTAGTCAAAATTTACTACTTTTAAAGGCTTCTTACGTTTTTCATTTGAGATATGTATTTTTCTGTTAAGTTAATACTGAAGATTGGTCAGCTTAGTAATATAATAAATGTATATTTTTTATGTTCTTGTTACAAAATTGTGTACATAACATTTTCAGCAGCAATATTATGCCTTAGATATTTGTAATTTTGTTGAACAAGAAACACGTAGAATTTTATAAAAAATATATTGTAGCAACAAGATATTATGACTTTAAATTAAAATTACTTTTTACTAGCAACAGTTGAAGGTTCTATCCAAACACTGAGATTTTTTTATTATTAACAATTTTTTTTTATTATTAAAAAATCTGGCATTTATCTCACATAAAAAAACAGAAAAAACTTTTTTCTTACAGTGTAGTACTTCTTCTTCTTACTGTGCCTCTCCAACTAGTGAAGATTGGCATTCAACTTCGCATGTTTAGTCTTGTCCCCGACTAGAGAACCTAGAAAGGACTCGATTTAAAAAAAATTACTACCAGCGGTGTCTGAAATGATAAATATGCGACAGGATTTATACACCTAAAAATATAACGAAAATAAAAATAGAATATATTTATGAAAATTTAAAGGTACGCTCGTAACGGTGTAATTTGAAATATGGTACTATTACCCTAAAAGTGTAATACACTCAACGCACGTTATAGCTTACCAGATTTTATATTCGAGGCACAAGGCGTATATTATGCGTGCTCATGCGGGGTAAATGTATGATAACAATGTCCTGCGTCTCATGTAATAGTAGGAGTACCTCTGGTTTTGGGACGTGATGTGTTTCAGTATATGCCAATTTATTTATTAATAAAAACGGATTTTTTTATATTATATATACTAGGGTATATCCCTACTTGCTTGCTTGCGAGTAAGTGCAGTGTAATGATGAAGAATAAAACTCTTTGAAAGCATCATAAGATGTGATTTTTTTTGATATTTCTGATTTTACACTGTTATAAAAATTATATAAATCATTCATATAGTAGAAAGATGAGGAAAATACGGAGACCTATAAATTTTCACTTAAATTACGAAGATCAAAAACTTGAAACTGGAAAAAAAATCCACCCATATATTGAAAAAACTATTGTACGCTTATAAATTAAAAAAAAGACAATAAATAACTCAATTATCATAAAGTCTAAGGAAATTGAGTTTTGAGTACATTATAAAATTTTACAATCTAAAGCACATTCTACCTTGATGCATGATAAACTATTAACTTTATACCATTAACCTACTTCGTATCGCCGATGTATTTTACATGAAAATCAATACACTTATCGTAATAGGAATCTATCGATAGACTGAAAGACTTTTTTCAATTTTTTTTTTTTGAAATGTGTATTAGTAAGTTAATAATAAGTTATATATTGGCAGATACTACTTCCCAAGCAAATAGATTTGAAATGTATTATTATATTATTTGTATGTATTCATAACGTCAACTAAGTCCTTATTGATTTAATTCAATAAAAATAGCTACTTTTTCGTTCACGGAACAAATATTTTCAACGTAATAATTTTATTCTTCTCAAGCGAATGTGTTATTTTCTTACCCCCACTGCTGAAATAAAGTGCGGCGTTGAGTTGTGTCACTGAATAATCAATATCTCGCATTAAGAAAGAAAGCAGAGAATTTAGTGCCTTGATGCAAGGTTTTCACTGTTAAAATCCCGGCACAGCGTGCAGCTAGAAAAAATTAAATCAAAACATTATACCTTTAATATTTCAATGATATTGATACCAGCCGTGGCGCTGGAGCACAAAGTGTGACTGTAAAATCGACTGGCTGTGGGTTCAATCCCCACTCGAGAAAATGAGATATTTACTTACATTTATATATTTTCATTTCTTTGCTCTGGTGTCGATGCAAAGCGCGGCGTTGAGTTCCGCCACTCAATACGCAATACATCCAGAACTCGGCGGAAAGTGGGGAATGATGTATCTTAACACTAGGTTCCCTCTGTCTACTCTGCTGTGTGCGGGATACAACATTAAGCTGATTTATTTCAATGATGGAACTTGTCAACTTTAAAAGTATGTACGTGTTTCGTAGAGTATATTCGTAATGCTTTTATTCGAATAAAATCCGTATTACAATAAAGCATAAATAATGTTTTTTGAGCACGTTAGTACGTCCGGGATAATTGTAATAATTTAAGCCAAAAGACAGAATAGACAACAATTTTTTTGTATAAAATATTTTAAGATAAATTTCGATATATTCCTCAGAGCTGGAGGTAACTTTGAGTGCAGGTATAGTGCTTTACATCGAAATGATTAAAGAGATATAAAATATCCTTGAATCAATCTCAATGAATGAAAAATCCAGGAAAAAAATCCAATTCAATCAGTTGGCATTTCCTGAGATTAGTGCGATCAACGAAACACACTCTTTAGCTTTATAAGAGTAGTACATATACTATTGAATTATAAAATTTTACTTTACTAAAACTGTTACGTGTATGTTGCTCTCAATAATTGAGCTCTCGTTTCGAATTAGTCTTGACTATAAGGTAATTGTGTGGGGAAACCTGTCTGTTAGTTATACCATTAGTACAATGTGATGGAAACGAGGCACAGTTGTAATTTCTAAGTATCTGTCTAAATTAGTGGTAACATCAAAATTTTACCACAAAAATCTTAAAATTTTAAAAGTATATTGTTTTTAACTAATATTTAATAAGCTAAAAATGTTTTTAACATTTTTAAAGTGTTTGTGGCTTACATTTTACATAAAAATATGACAACACTAATTTAATAAAAAATATCGAATTATAAAATTATATCTAATATGTAATATCGACTCATTAACATCCCTATTTATTAAAGACGACACATGCGCTCACGCAGAGGTCAAACCCAGTCGTAAGCTTGATCCGACGCGAAGCGCATGTCTCCCGCTTGCTTGTCACTATCGCCACGTGAACTAGATATTCTGTGCTTTTTCTTACTAT
>JAATLQ010035581.1:0-20477 GCA_013421005.1 Heliconius erato x Heliconius himera
TGAGTTAGGATTTTATTGTAAGTATCGATAAGTTGTGTTTTTATTTCAAAAATTCAAGTGAAGATTCTCATGGGAGGTACGAAAATGCGACCTAAAGTTTTAATAAATTTGTCATTAAAAATCTTCATTGCGCTGCAAACATACATTATAGGTATATCAAAACACGAACATAATTCAGTGTGTTAATTAAATAATTTTGTGGTTTAAGCGGGCGAAGCCGCGAGCGGGTCGCTAGTACATAAATAAATTGTATTAAAAAATTATAAAAAATATCAAATTTGGGACACAAACGTGTGACTGTAAACGCAACAAGTTGTAGGCTCAATCCCCACTCAAGGAAATGAAATATTTAATATTTTAATTTCTTCGCTCTGGTCTCGGGGCAAAGTGCGGCGTTAAATTCCGCCACTCAACACGCAATGCCGCTAGAATCCGGCAGAGAATGAGGAAAAGAGTATCTTAACACTCGGTTCCCTCTGCCTACCCTTCTGTGCTGCTGATGTGTAGCTAAAAAATATTGAAATATAATCGTTTTTTTTTTACTTAACCTATATCCAATACAAAAAAGTTATTGATCATACTTTAAATACACTTAAAACTCACATAGTCAATTACATATTAACTTACAAGTGAAAAGTTTCATTGAACTTAGGACTCCAGTTGTTACTCTTTGATTTTGTAGCAAACTTCCTCTTCTTATCGGCGAGATGAGGCCCGATGAGGTTCACTTCGATGAAGGGACGGAACATGCCGCTGGCGATCACCCACTTCAGGTCGTTGGCTGCTACCACTGGAAAAGAGAATGTAGGTTTAATATTCTGTTAATCTTAAACAATAAAATATGTTTTATAGGATAATCTGTATAGTATATCAATTTACTCTTTAAAAATTTTGTAAATAAATTTGGAGAAATATAGAAAGGATCTACTTATTTATTCTTTTTCTATATATAGTATAGTATAATTATTTTAAAAAATATATATTACATCTATGCAATAACATCGTTTTTGTAAGAATTCAATTATTTTTTCTAAATAAATATCTATCTATCTATATATAAAAATTGTAGTTTTTTATTTATGATAATTGAATGTACCTTTCACAGTAATTTTATGTTCGCCGGTGCCTGGATGCGTGAACAGGTCCACTTGAAGAGATACTTCACCCACACTGCCTTCCTCCGCAACCGCTGCATCTATAGAATATTAAAGAAATAAAAACACATATTATTAATAATATATTTCTAGATTTTAAAGTAAAAAAAGATTAATAAAATATAAAGGGTTAAATTTTTTATTTAGATAAAAATATAATATTTTACCTTGATTTTGCTGACTGGTAACGAACGTCCTTATCAACGTGTCAGTTGTCTGTGTGTACAAGCTGAGGGCGTATCGAAGGGATTGAAGTTCCGGACTCTTTTCCAAAAATGTCTTTTTAAGGCCATTACCACCCGCATGGAAATATAACTTGATGGTATCCAGAGCAGCGTCTAACACTGCACATTGTTTCGGTGTTAAACTCTTCTCAGCTGACAAATGCTGTAAAAAAAAGACGTTGTGTGTGTTTAAATTAAAATATAAAAAAATCGTGTTTGATATTGTGACAATTATCCTCAAACATAAATATTAATATATTTATAATAAAATAACTATATATTACAGAGTGAATAAATTATATAATTTATGACAAGCAAAAAATGACTCTATTACGTAGACGCATTTTTACCAATGTTTCTGGATTAGTACCCATTACATATTATTACGCCATTCTTTTTTAAATATTAAATTTTTTTTAGAATATTTTTATTATTTCTTAAATATTGAAATACCTAAACACATACATGTAATATTTATAACACCAGTTCTTTAAAATCCATATTCCATTCATAAAGAGAACTTTGAAACATATACAGCGTGTTCAACATCAATTTGGATGCGATTCGATTATTGTTTATAATTTATTGACACTGACGTCCACAGATTGGTATCATTCCAAGGAGAGTATTGTGAATAAATAAATGGCTATAAATAATTTAGTTTCTAATAAGCTTTGGGAGGAAATTTCTCTGTAGTGACTCACCTCTTTCGAAATATCCATGACACCGGAGAGTGCATGCTTGACATCCTGTTTGCCGACCGTGCTCTTGAACAGCTGCGTCATGTCCTCGATCTTTGCGTTCGCGGCCAAATTCTTAGCGTTGTTCGTGAGATTCTTTAGCATCATCTGAAATGAGGGCAAAGATTTTGATTAGTTTATTATTGTTAATTTAATTTGTTTAGCTCAGTTACTCAGCTCAGTCAGCTATTGTTGTTGCTTTAATTACTATAATACTTTTTATATATTATAATACTTTTTGTATTTTGCAAATATTGAAAATGATTTATTAAAATGAATGAGGCCAGTTGAGGCGCAGAGGCACAAAGTGTGACTGCAAAATTGACTGATTCTGGGTTCGATGTCCACTCGAGGACATGAAGTATTTATTAAAATTTATATTTTCATTTCTTTGCTCTGGTGTCGAGGTATAGCGCGGCGTTGAGTTCCTCTACTCAATAGGCAATGCCTCCAGATTTTGGCGGAAAGTGGGAAATGGAGTGTCTTAACACTAGTGTTAAGGGAACCTAGGTTCCCTCTGCCTATCCTGCTGTATGCGGCATATAGCGAAGAAATAAAGCTGGTTAAATTTTGAATTATTTTTTTTTATTTATAAAAAAGTTTTGAACAAATGTATTCGTAATATAAATACATTTGTTCAAAACTTTTTTATAAATAAAAAAAATCGTAATATAAAGGTATGTTTTGTGTCAGCTCTTATGGGCAGTTTTAGGGCGTTTCTAAAAACTCGTTAAATCGAGGAAATCGTTATATTGACGGTCGTTGCATTAAGTTTATACTGTATATGTAAAATAAAAACAAAAATATGCTAAGGCGCGCTTATTGCTTTAAGCACTATCTTAAAAACAACCCTTGAGACGGACTAGTCGTATTAAGGAAAAGAGTAATAGCGTCTTAGTGCAAATTTTATTTAAAGAAACTAAATAAATATTATATATACGTTTAGGAGTATAGATATTAAAATTACCGTCTTATCCGTCATCGGCGGCAGTACTACAGTCTTTTCAAGAATCTTCATGACGATCTTCCATAGTTCCTTCAAAAGCCTCTTCAAGACGGTCTTCTCACAAGATTCAGCATACATTGTTAACGAACCGTCCTAGAAAAATAGGAGTAAATTAATATTTTTTTCTTTATAATCTAAACATGAAAAAAATAGAGTATTTTTTATTAATTATTCAATACAATATTATATTAAAGGACAATATTCTAGTACATACTGGTATAGAGATACAGTCTCGCGAGTTTCAACAACAGTCGCTCAAATAAATAATACAAAAAAAATTGCATTTATTTGTGATATGGTATCACAAATAAATGCAATTTTTTTTTGCATTATGGTTATTACAAAAAATATTAATATAGCAAATAGAATATACATATAAACTATTATTGGATTGTGTTTACTAAAATCATTATTAGTTGTCAATTATTTTTATTTTTAGAATTAGTAACATAGTGAACTGTACGTCTGTTGATCATTGCTTAAGATTAAAAAGAACGAGCGGGACTTGAATCTGTACCTCTTGGAAACCATCTTATTTATACAAGGTGGAAGTGTCTGCGCTTCTTTTAAGGGAGCAGCATATAAGGTCAAATATTTCAAATTCATACCTAAAGAAATTAATACTTCAATATTTTAGACGTAGGTTTTTTTTTTAATTTCACGATGTTTATCCACACTGTATTACTTGTGACGCAGTTACGAACCAATAACGTAAACACCTACTACTACAAAAATACTACTAAGAGTTGCCGATCTTCCGCTTTTCATTTTCAAAAAATATACTAGAACGAGAAAGGGATATCTCTCGTTCTCTTTTACGCAATTCAACATCGATTTCGTGAATGAGGCATGTGCGGTGTTATCGCTTTGATAGGTGTGTGTTTGTGTGCGTCACACGTTCTTTAATTTTTTTGGAACAGGAATTATTTTGTTTGACAAAAAAACTCTTTTGTTTTAATTGTATTACGTTTTTATAAAGTACTTAAAACTGTGGTTTCATTTAAAGTGGTGATGAGAAAAAAACTATGTATACGTGCCCAAAATATATGTGTTTATGTAGTTTCTAAATAACATAAAAAAATATCGTGATATGAATCAATCATTCAAATTTACTGAAAATATAATGTTTAGTGGAAATGTCATATTTACAACAAATATTGGATTGTTTTTAACTTCTTTTATTCAAGTTGAAGTTGATATAGCAAGCACTTTCGAATCGGCGAATACTAACATACAGCTAGCAAGTTGACTCTATGTTTGTTTATTTGAGTTGCTAACGCATTTTTCAATATAAAAATTACAATTCAACTAGTACTGGTAGCTATACTACGTGAAATTAGAAATATATTATTTACCAATATATCCATCAAAGGCCTTAGCACCTCGTCGGCCTCGTGGTGCGCGGGCGGCTGCGGCGCGCCCGGCACCGCTGCGCCGCCGCCCACCTTCTGCAGCAACTCCCCTAGCTCTTTCACACTCGCTGTTATACGGGTTTCCAGGCTGAAATGTATGAAATGAAATGTATTTGTTATTTTGTTTTCAGGTTATAATACAGAAAATACATTTATGTTAAAAGTATCAAAATTTGAGCTCGCGTCAATAGGTTACCAAGTAGACTATGCGTTCATTCCGTTCTTAGATTGCAAAAGAACATCTTAAAAAATGTTATAATATATTATTACCAACATGTTTTAGTAACCAGTAATGATATTTTTTTAGCTTTCCGCCGTACCCCGCACATAGCATAGCATGGTGAACATAGGGAAACTGAGACTCTAGTGAAAAGACTACAATAAATTATCAGACACCAGCTATGTATTTTAAAATACAAAAAATACCTATTAGCAAACATAGAAGCCAGCTGATCCAACGTGCTGTTGAGGCTCGCCTGCAAATCATTTAAGATGTCAGCCGCGTCGCGCTCCAACTTCGTACCGCCCATTGCTTCGAACATCTTCTCCAATTGAACTCTTAGCTGCTGGATGTTGTTCATGAGGATGCAAGCCTGTTGATGAATAGTTAAATTAATATAAAGTAAAACTAAAGTTATTATAGCACAGTAGAAAATATATTAATTTTTTTACGGGAAAATAAATATAAAAAAAGAGGCCGGTCGTGGCGCAGCGGCATGAGGTGTGACTGCAAAACCGACCGGTTGTGGGTTCGATCTCCAGTCGAGGAGATGAAATATTTACTTAAATTTATATTTCCATTGCTTCGCTCTGGTGTCGAGGTTAAGCGCGGTGTTGAGTTCTGCCACTCAACACGCAATGCCTCCAGAATTCAGCAAAAAGTGGGGAACGGAGTGTTTTAACACTAGGTTCCCTCTGCCTACCCTGCTGCGTGCGGGATACAGCGTGAAGGAATTTATTTATTTTAATTTATTTTAAATATAAAAAAAAATCAGTTACTTTTGTGACCCAAAAACATTATCATTTTAAAGACAATATCCATACATTGACAGCTAAGTTTTAGCCAATTCAATAAAACATTTATTTCGTAGCAATATTGTTGCATTCAACTCTTTGTATTCACATAACGTTTTTATTTGTGAACCGATTGGAATCTATGTATGTATAGAGTATATAGATTTTTAATTTTTTTATAGATTTTAATTTTTATTATAGTAAAGTAGTTTTATGTATGTTTGATTTTAGTAAAAGTGTTTAAGGCTATATCCTTGTATTAAGACATTCCACTCTACAATTTTTACCCGATTTCAAGACATCGCTTGTTGAACAAAAGTACTGGCGGAACAGAACACTTCGTTTTGTCTTACCAGAGCAGGGAACTTTCACTTTTGGGAACCAAAATTACGACCATTATATCAATGGCAAGTAAAAATTTAATTGAAAACTCTATAACGTATCCAAATCAACATACCACTCTTTCCTCTTTCAAATGTTCCGGGAACTCCTTTTTAACTATATCGGCGTATGCTATGAGCACTTTTACTATAGTTTTGGCGAATCTCTTCATATATCGCTTCCATATTTCCGGATCTGGACACTCCAGTTTGGACACTACGTCGAAACACTGTGTGAGCTGAGTGAACACGTCCACCACGGAGTTACTGAAGAGAGCATGCTCACTCGATTTTTGGAACTAAAAAAATATAGTAATTTAATATAAATAATTCTATCTTATTTAAAACTTATACAGACAAATTAATATTTTTTTCTTAGAAACATTTTAAAATCATTAAGATTAAAAAAACGAAATTTTTGTTATACATATCATTTTGATAAGTAAATATGTTTATATATATATGTTTCTACTATTGAGACTCCATTACAATATTTTTATAATAATAATTTTCGCATTTAAATAAACGCTGTACTTACTCCATCTTTCTTATCTCTATTGAAAGCTCCATTGAGATATTCTAAGGAAACATCATCATTCTCATTCAGCCACTGCATCACGAAAGGCTCGAACCACGCCGGGTACTCCGGAACCGCGCCGCAGTATGGAGGAACATCTTTTACGTAGTTTGTATGCAACCATTTCACCTGGGAAGTTAAATATTTTGTTAGTATACTATGTTTTTTTTTAACTTCACGCTGTATCCTGCACATAGCATGGTAGGCAGAGGGAACCTAGGAACTTAATGTTCATAACAATTTGTTCTCCATTTTCCGCTGAATTATAGACATTGCGTATTGAGTGGCGGAACTCAACACCGCGCTTATCCTCGACACCAGAGTGAAGTAATGAAAATATACTTATAAATAAATATTTTATTTCCTCGAGTGGAGAATGAATCCATTACCAGTCGCCTTTACAGTCACACACTTGGGCGTCTGCGCCACGACTGGTCTCAATAAAAAATAAATCAAAAAGTGAACAATATAATCATAATTATCTTATATAGAAGCAAATTTTTATATAAGTTAGCATTTATGCAAATTGAAATACCTTAAAGTGTAAGTTCATATAAGCGGAAGACTTGCAAAGCCGATGCTGTTCGTGTTCCTCGAGGGCGTACTTCATGTCCACGGCGAATAGTGACCACATCGTTGCTGCCGACAACTGGAACAAATCATAAAAAATTATAATTGAATAAAAATTTTACTACCTTTCCTAATTAATATTTTATTTTAGCGTTCATATTCTAAAAAGGTATAATTTTAAACAAAATATTTTTACATACAAATTACATTTCTGGAGTTATTCTGTGTACCAAAGGACATACATACATACGCAGAGAGAACCTAGTGCTCAAGTATTTCTTTCTAAATCTCAAGCTCGAATTCAAGACATTGCGTTGTGAGTGGCGGAAGTCAACGCCGCACTTTGACTTAGCAGTGCAGATAAATATAAAAAAATAATTGATCGGAATGGATATCGAATCCACAACCATCGCATTTACAAATATAAATATGAAAAAATAGTTCTGGGAATAAACAAAAAAGATTAGTAAAATAGGTCAAATTTCATACCTGTCCAATATTTAACTCTTGCGGAAACTGGTTCAGTACTGGTGCATAACTGTTTCGATCTTCTTCTATAACGGATACAATAAGAGCAATCAGTTTGTGCCAAAAATCTAGTGAGTCTAATTGAGGACCGTGGTCTGCTGGGTCACGCTTCGCTTCGTTTGGATCCACCTGGTGTAAGAAATAAAATGAATAGTACAGTAGTAATAGCAAGTAGAAGTATATGTAAGAAAGAAAAAACCTTAACATTTTAAAATATTTTTTATAATTTTAAAATTGGCATAAATCTAATTTCTAAATCTAGTCTCTAATTGGCATAATTTTAGTATGGTTTTTATATATTTATACAAATAATCTTTATATAAATATATAAAAACCATACTAAAATATATTTATTCTTCTTTATATTTATCTATGTTTCATTAAATTTGTTTCTTCATATGACCTTTGTATATGAAATATTAAATTTAATGTTACCTCCATAAAATATAAACAAAAAAATATGATTATTTAATAAAAGGAATTGGGAAAAGTTATTTTTCGTCGGCAAAACACTAAGTTCAACTTTCATTATCGCAGTATAATTACCTGAAACTCTCGGTTATACAGTTCATAGCAGTTTTCAAATAAGAATTGATATGTAGATCTAAGGCAGGCCTTGACGCAGTCTTTGACCACTGTACTAGCTCGAGGTGGACTGCTAAGCTCTTGGACCTGAAATTATAGGATACATATGTATTTAAATTATAAAATTTCTTTTTTTTTCGTTCGTTCATGTTTTATATTTTAATATATTACAATTGATTTATTTTGATTTGCTTAAATTTTGATGTTTAATATTTTACATATTGCAACTCTTTCCATAAAGGTTATATATAGTTATATTTAGTCTTATATATTTTTTATATAATAGTCTATGACTTCCTTTTCATTGATCAAGATTTAGTATGATAAATAGGTTACCTTCATCCTAAAGAATGTGATGCTAGTCAGAAGGTCAACAGTTGATTTCAGATCCATAAGTTTTTCAGCGCTGGAAGCGGGGAAGTTGTTGCGATACATTGATAAGTCGATACGAAGCGAATTGTGCAGCTGGTCGAGTAGCTTAACAAACTTTTCTTTCTGTAAAACAAAATTAGGATTAAAATATATCATGTTATATAAGTTTTACATTTGTCTGTTGGTTTACATTATATTTTTAGTGATCTGAAATACTTTTTTTATCAAAATATCAACATCACAAGACTATCTGAAACTGATCAGATCAGCTTCATACTGTATCCCGGACACAGCAGGGTAAGCAGAGGGAACCTAGTGTTAGGACACTCCGTTCCCCACTTTCTGCCGAATTCTAGAGGTATTGCATGTTGAGTGGCAGAACACAACACCGCGCTCAGCCTCGACGCAAGAGCGAAGAAATGGAAAAATAAATTTAAGTAAATATTTAATCTCCTCGAGTGGGAATCGAACCCACAACCAGTTGGTTTTACAATCACACTTCGTGCCACTGCGCCACGACTGGCCTCAAGACTATATCTTATAGTCAAAATTTAATTTTCATGTCGTGATTATTTGAAACAGCCATGATTTTTGTAGGCTCTAAAATTTGAAATCGGTTCTACCACACCATTTTGCATATACATATTGCACCGCATACTGTTTACACACGAATCTACATTTTACAAAAATCCTATAAAAAATAAAATAAAATAAAACAAAAAATTTACACGTCCGTACTCGTAAATCGTAACGTCAATATTTTTTATTCATGCGACGAGAATCATGCGGTAGTGCTTTGTCGATTTTAGAGATGTTCTATATGAAATGTGTATTGATATAAAGAAACATAAACTACCCGATTTCTTTATCGATACGACGCGTTAACAAGTAATAAGAGAATTTAAGTATTAATCGACGTAAGTATATTATATTTTGTTACATCAAAAACTAATAAAAAATTAAAATTATTTATGATTTTAGTAATATTAGGCCTAATAAATTTCCTTTTATAAATAATTGAGGACAGGCGGAGAGCACGGGCACAAGCGTGTGACTATTTCGATTATCACTCGAGAAAATGAAATATTTAATATTTTCATTTCCTCTGTTCTGGTGACGAGGCAAAGCGCGGCGGTAAGTTCCGCCACTGAATACGCCTTTAGAATAAATCGGTAAGTTGAGAGCGGAGTGTCTTAACACTACGCTCAATCTGAGTATCCTGCTACATGTAGTATACAGCGTGAAGCTGAATAAAAAATCGTCAAAATCTACAATTATAAAGGTACTCACTACATTATTAAATGACTCCAGGGCCCAAGTTCCATACATCAAGCGTCCAGAACGGAATATTACTATGGAGAATATGCACCAGAATTTATGCTAAAAGCTAGTTGATATTCAGCAAACATGGACGGACTTACGGAGTAGCACAATACGTATTCAGGTAACGATATAAATCTAGTTTCTTAGCATAACAGAACAGAACCGCTCCAAGTACTGAACGGTGAACTAGTTTGAGATTCTGATTTGTGGTTCACAGTTTAGAGTGTAAGTTGAGAAGTTTATTGGTAAATTGGGATTTAGTTGATGTTGATTAATTTTTTTAAGTAAATAGTGGCAGGACGAGTAAATTTACGTATAATCAGTAATCAGCTTCCCACTTATAACAGGGTATGTTGCGGCAACCTAGTGTTAAGACACTCCGTTTCTCAGCTGCGAATTTTTCGAGATTTCGATTGCGTGTTAAGTGGCGGTACTCAACGCCGGGCTTTCGCCTTGGTACCAGAGCGAACAAATGAAAATATTAATAAATAATAATATTTTTTCCGGAGTGGGGATCGAACCCACAACCGTCGCGTTACAGTCATACAAGGGTACCTCTGGGCGCCACGACAGCCTCAAGTTTACGAGTATTTACACATATTCCGCCCATAGGCCTGACTATAAATATATATAAATTTCCTTTAAAAGAATTTGAATTTAAAACCACAGCAGTCAGTACAGTCAGAATATAATATATGTTTTTTATAAAATAAGCAAAAAAATCAGTCAAAATCAGATAGAATTTTAAATTTAAAATACAGGTATATAATACAGCAATAAATTATCATTTTATTGTGCAATAATCTAGATCGTTGGAAATTAGACACGTGATGTACCTAAGTATATAAAATTACATTAATATTCAAAGGGTTAGGTTCGTAAAGACCCGTTCTCGTAATAAAACCAACCCTTAACGTGTAATATAATGAACACTCAGATTTATTACTGGAATTCGGGGGTAGCGGAATTGATAAATATTGCCTTAATTCAGCTTTTTAATGTGGATATATTACATAATGAATGTTCAATGGTAATTTCAACTCATTATTGTAATCTTATGATTTTATCCAAGTTCCTGTGTAGAGGGGCTGTGTTTTTTTTTGGTTTTAATTTTTTTTCCATTACAACGAATTTTCTAATCGAATAAACTTTATATAATTGAATTTTCACAAATTTTTTTAGATGAGTTTGATTCTTACTCGTTAAAATTAAATATTTAATACTTCCATTTCTTTTTGATGGTTTGTTTTTTACGTGATATATTTATTTAAATTTATATTTCCATTTGTTCGCTTTGGTATCGAGGCAAAGCGCGGCGTTGAGTTCCGCCACTCAACACACAATGCTTCCAGAATTGGAGAACGGAGTGTCTTAACATAAGGTTCCCTCTGTCTAGCCTGCTGTGTGCGGCATACAGTGTTAAGCTGATTTTGATTTATTTCCTCGCTGTGGTAATAAGGAAAACCGGCGGTTTAGTTCCACCACTCAACACTCAATGTGTCCAGAATTCGGCGAAAGTGAGGAATGGAATGTCTTAATAGAAACGGAGTGTCTTAACACTGGGTTCCCAAGTTTCCTCTGCCTACCCTGCTCTGTACCGGACACAGATATGTAAGTGATACAGGATGAATATGTATAATTGTAAATTTTTCAAGAAAGCACTTATAACAAAAGATAAACTATATGTTTCATACATTAAAATAAGTGCTTTAATTCCAAAATATGTTTATCGTATACGCCTTTGTTAAGGAAGAAATAACGTGAACAATTCCTACAGAGATAACATTTATTTACTACCGTCCAGTATCAGTGGACAATAAAATCTCCCAGCTATAAAGTCAACAAGATAATTTATAGATACGTATTTTATAGTGTATTGTGTTTCTTTTGATGTTAGTACGTGTTTTTTTTGTGTCAATCGAGATATCAATTATATTGAAAAGTCGGGTTTTTTCTTTTTTTTATGAAAAAGGACAAGGCAAACGAGCGTTCAGGTCACCTGATGGTAAGTGATTACCGCCGCCCACGGCCCCGTGCAACACCAGAGGAGCTACAGGTGCGTTGCCGGCCTTTAAGGTGGAGACAGACGCGCTTTTTAAAGATACCCATGTCATATCGACCTGGAAACACTGCCACGGGTAGGCCATTCCACAGTTCCGTGGCACGTGGAAGGAGATTCCTACGAAACCGCACAGTAGTGGATTGCCACGTATCCAGGTGGTATGGATGATATTTTTTTCTAATCAAAGAACCTAAGGCTTAACGTTTGATAATCTAAATTTTATAAAATTTCAGTAATTACAATCTATTTTTTTTCATAAACGTCTTTTATTTCTCCTCTTCTCTTCAATATATTCAACAAATTACCACATTTACATTTCTTCAAATAAAATATCACAAAGTTTTATAAACAGAACACAAAATACAAACAGTCTTAATTGTAATATCTTTAATTTAAAAAAAACACAAATTTAACACAAAAATCTAACTGGATCAATCGCGTATATTATTCCGAATAAAATATTTCCGAAAAACCAGAAACTTTAATCGATAAACCTTACAATAAAATTAAATTTCACTACTAAAAAAATATTCTACTTACTCCAAAATTAGAAGCAGCAAATCTATCAGAGGCCGAGACGGCGGACGACGCCGTGGTATGGGCGTAGTACGCGTTGATGTTAGCCAGTAAAGTTGACATAACAGCCGGTACTCCCGCACACAGATACTTTGTTGACAGACAGTGGAAATGGCTGAAAAATAAACGTTGCTTTTTATTTTCACATTGGATGGTTTGTTCACTGTGTTTGAATGGATTTAACTGTGTGGTGTACGTGGGAGTAAGTGTGGGTTCGATCTGTAATCGGGGGAATGGTCATATTAAGTAATATTAATTTCTACAATGTAGATGTCAGTGGTGGCACAGAAGCATGAAGTGTGACTGCTATACCAGCCGGTTGTGGGTTCGATCTCCACTCGAGGACATGAAATATTTATTTAAAAAAATATATATTTTCATTTTTTCGCTCTGGTGTCGAGGCAAAGCGCGGCGTTGAGTTCCGGCACTCAGCAGGCATTGCCTCTAGATTTCGGCGGAACGTGGGGAATGGAGTGTCTTAACACTAGGTACCCTGCTGTGTGCGGGATACAGCGGGAAGCTGATTTTTTTTCCATTTTTTTCGCTCTGGTGGTGCACTCGACTTACAGTCACCATGACTGGCCCCAATAAAAAAAAATTACAACCAACTAGTTTCTTTACTATTGTCCTTCATTTAAAACATGAAATAACGTATTAACGGAGTGTCTTAACACTAGAGGGAACCCCCTCTGCCTACCCTACTGTGTGCGGGATACAACGTGAAGCTGATTTTAAAAACCAATTAAAAACTAATAACCATAACAAACACATACTTCCAACAAAAGACAGACACATGCTTCTGTCAGAAAACAAATTTAAAACCAAATATTTTACGATATAGTACGAGTACACTCCAAAGCGAAACATAAATCATACACTTTGACACATATTAAAGCAAAAAGTAAATAGAACTCACGTCATAGCCTGATAAATGGCCTCGATGCCGTATCTCATGGCGAACTCATCGACTATTTCCTCAGGGTTCTCATTGAAGTATATCTTCCAGGCGTCGTCACCTCTCGCAGCTGGTAGGGTTACAGCACCACCGTTCTCCTCGCAGAGGTAGTGGAACAGGTTCTCGTGAAGGCACGTGTACTGGTAAGGAAAGTTTAATTAAAATTAATATTATTAGAAATAATTAAATTAATTAGTGTTGGCTAGTCTTGGCTCAGGGGGACATGTGAGTGACTGTAAGCGCGAAAGGTTATGGGTTCGATTCTCACTCGAGGAAATCAGTTTAGTATTTTCACTTTCTCGCTATATTCTCGAGGCAAAACGCGGCGTTGAGTCCGCTACTCAACAGCCAAATGCCTTCACAATTCGGCGGAAATTAGGGAGCTTTGATGGATACCACGTAAAGCTGAAGAAGAAGAGATCAATATTTTAAAGTCATTTTTATATACCGTTAGTTTGTATATAGGTCCTAATAGCCTCATAATTTTTTTTGTGAAGATTTATCTAAAGAATTTATAGTAAAGGTTAAATATTACTGACATAGATAAATGGTCGCTGTAAGTTTCACATATGTTAGTGCATGGGTGCTTAAAATAATGTATTGGAATACCCAAATAAGTTAGTACGTATTTTATTACGGACAATTCTGAATAAATTATGTAAATAAAAATGCTTATTTTATTGAGAAGGATTTTTAGCTCTTGTTTTAGAGTTTTTAATTTTCAACTCTTCTCTGAGTTAAGTTTGAACCGTCTCTACCTTATAATTTTTTTTAATCTCAAAAAAAAGTAATTTAGGAAACATCACATTTATTTTTAATCTCTTTAAATAGAAAAAAAAATGTTTTACTATTGAATCTATTTTTAAAAAGATAGGGAACAAAAGATTTGTACAATACAGAAATGCTCTCAGCTTTACAAAAAAGTCGCCAATACGGCGTTCATTGATGACTGCCAGTGGAATCCAATTTATCAATTTTTAGCCAATTCCGCAAAGGAAATATACGGAAATAAAGAATATTTTGATGAAAATAACCAGAATAAAATAGAAGAAGAGGCCAGTAGTGGCGCAGGGGCACAGTGTGTGTGAAAATCGACTGGTTGAGGGTTCGATCCCAAATCGGCGTTAAATTCCTCTCGGGTCGACGGAAAAATGGGAACGGTGTGTCTTAACACTAGGTTCCCTCTACTTACCGTGCTGTGTACGGAATACAGCGTGAAGTTGATTTAATTTAATTTTAATGTTCAATAGGTTCGAAAAATGAAATTACTTTTATGTAATTTAAATTATGTTTTTATCTATATATATCTTACAAATTAAGCTATGTGATAAATAAACCGTTCTCACTTGTTTGTAAAGTTAATTAATTTACATTAGTTAAAGCAAGTTTAGAAATGCGTATCTTGACTGGAATCCTAGACATGAGCATATAACTTTTGGGATTGTTTCTAAATGAAATGTCTTTAATTAAATTTACCAAATATTCACGGTAATTTAGATGTCGCAGTTTTCATTTAATTAATTTATTAATAGAAATAGAGCCACTTATTTTGATACTTTTAAATTTAATAGTAGATTTGAGTGACATAGAGTAGTCGGTTTTTTTAAGACTTTTTTTTATATAAAAAAATCTTAGAAATCTCTAATTATCGGGGAATTACCTAATATTAAATAGTCATTAGAAATTGCAACAACATTTATATATACTATCTATCTCTTAATCTTGTAAAACATTAATATTTACTGTCTTTACGAAAACCATGAGAAACTAGTGTAGGTACATTATACACTAGCCAGTACAGTACAGTCGACGAATCGTGGCCACATAAGATAGCTGCAAAATTGATTTAAGATTTAATGTTTACTTTGATTATTTTCTTTATAAGTGAACAGAAAACCTAAATTCAGGTCGGCCATAACTCGTTGACCGTACTGTACTTTCAAAATAATTAAGAAAATCAATTACGGATTAAACAAAATCAACTAAGAGAGAAAACAATAGATTATATTTTTAAAAATAACATTGTTGTTATTTTTATAAAGATTGAAAAATATCATTAAAAATATTATAATAAAATAAATTAATACGAGATTTTAATTACTTTAAGCATTTATAATATAACATAAACTATATTACACATATATACATACATATTTCACGTATTTGGGGCCAACGCAAGTAAATTCAATTTATTTTTGGCGTTGCGATGAGATTTCCCATATGAATTCAATGTTTGTCGATATATTGAAAAATATATGAAAAAGTTACTGCAAATAAAATTATAGAGGCTTAACTGGATAGAATTGTACAAATAATAGTATTATAAGGTCGTAGCTTAGGGGCGCAGCAGTGCGACAGTAAGCGCGACGGTTGCTGGTTCGATTCGCATATATCAAATTAGAAATTATCTATTCCTAATTTGATATATGATAATTTTTTTTTAAAACCTATAGGCAGGATACTCGATTCTCCTATTTTATAATTCTAAACTGTTCGATTTTCACTTGGGTGAACGAATTATTTAATATTTTCATTTCTCCTCCGTCGTAATAAAGCAAAGCGCGGCGTTGGGTTACGTCACGAGTTACGCAATACAACGAAATGTAAAGAGGCGTAGGGACAATATTGACATAAATTTATTATGGAATATTCACCATGGATTAAAAGTTCCGTTTACAAGTTTATATAATATATTTAGTATTAACGATGCGGTAAACTGATGATAGGGCAAGAATTCCGCCATTTTACTTCGCTGACTGGCGTTTTATTGAATACGAGACGGTGTTGCTGTCGTTTTACAAATGGGTCACATTTAGGTTAAAAATATTATGCTGTTCACTCTGTGAATAAATATATTCTAATATATTCCTAAATGTGAACGTACACTCCTTTATCCTGTTTATTTATATAAAATTGGGATGATTTTCGTTTTATATTTTATTTTACATCACTGCAGCTTTAATAGAAATCTATTTTTACTTGTCATTAGTAAAAATAGATAACTGAAAGAGTTTTTGAGTTAATAAAATAAGTTACGACGAAATTTGTTGTATAAAAACTTTCAATAAATATATTTTTTCAATTTTTATTGTTTTATGGTTACCGCAGCAACAACAAATACATTTTTTGTGAAAATTTCAACTGTCTAACAATTACGGTTCATGAGATATAGCTTATTGACAGGCATACGAACATATAAACAGACTGACGAAGGGATGGCGAAGTCTTAGTAATAGGATCCCGTTTGACCCTTCGGGTACGGTTCAACCCTATAAGTCATGATTTTTAAACGTAAATATCGTGTAAAATAAATTTGCCATCGTACAATAATTTTAAAGAAATTCTATAATAAATTTATAATATCAGCTTCACCTGACAACCTGGTGTTAAGACACTCTATTCTCCACTTTCTGCCGAATTCCGGAGACATTGCGTGTTCAATTGAGAAATTCAAATTAGCCGCGCTTTGCCTCAGCAGCGAAGAAATGAAAATATAAATTTACGTAAATTTTTAATTTCCTCGAGTGGGGATCGAACCCATAACCAGTCGCGTTTACAAGCACATTTTGAGCCCCTGCGCCCCGACTGACCTCTAGTTATTTATTTATAAATAATATACGTTATATTTTAGTTGGCTGGAAATCATTAAATCTGTAATCACTACAGCTTTATGAATAAAATATGATAAAACCATTAACAAAAGCTTGTTTCCTATCAAACACAAATAACGAAAACATCGATTATTGATTATAACAGGATTGTTCCGGCAACAATAAGTTTCCTAGATTTTATATCTTAATATTGTGTGAAGCAGGAAAGGCAGAAGGACTCCAGTATGAAGACACTCTGTTCTCCACTTTCCACCTAATTCTGGACGCATTGCGAGTTTAGTGGGGGAACTTTAAGTTAATAGTAAACCCAATATATTCTTTTACATTCATTATTGGTTTGAAAAAAATGGAGTCTAGTACGCTAATATATACAGATTTTTTGAGGAAAAGACCTTTGTAGAAAATATATAGGTACTATTCATATTTGAAATCGTGTGGTTTAATAATAAGATATCTTTATTATTTAAAAAGTATTAAAAATATGATTAATGATTTGTCAAAATTTTCAAAGATGATTTTATTTAATCAGCTTCACGCTGTATCCCGCACACAGGGTAGATAGAGGGAACCTAGTGTTAAGACTGAATTCTGGAGGCATTGCGTGTTGAGAGGCAGAACTCAACGCCGCGCTTTACCTCTACACCAGAGCAAAGAAATGAAAATATAAATTTAAATAAATATCTCCTCGAGTGAGGATCGAACCCACAACCAGGCGGTTTTACAGTCACACTGTGTCCTCCTGCGCCACGACTGGCCTCAAATATTACTTCATGTTATTTCTAAATTATTAAAGATTATATAAACGAGCTGGATTTAGACTAAAGTCGTAGCGAGAATAGGCCGCTAATACATTAAATAAATAATGGACTCCACCATAGCGCAGTTAGAACTTGTCAAACTGACAATAGAACTTGCACGCTACGATTAGAGGTTCACATAAATTTATATAATTGTGAAAATTATATAAAATATCTTATATTATTTTGTTCATGTTTAGAATAAAATACAGAATTTTATGTGTTTTAAGTAATTGCTGGTATATAATTCTACGATTATATTCGCCTGATCAATATACCATTAATAATATTTTGGCTATGATCTGATGTAGAAAGTACGGCGTTGAGTTCCAACATTCAATGGTTTAAACTCAGCGGAAACGAAAAACAGGGTTTCATGAGACTAGGTTCTCTCTGTTTACTATATTTCCATACTATGTGGATGAAAAATAGTCCGACATTATGAGCGAACGAGAAAAATGTATTATTATAAATTATTATATATTAAAATCTACAATCAGAGGGGACCCAGGGAACTAGTATTAAGAGACTCTCTGTTCTCTACTTTCTGTGGAACTTTAGAGAAATTGCGTCTTGAGTGGCGGAACTTAACGCCGCGTTTTGCCTCGCTACCAGAGCGAGGAAATAAAAATAGTAGATATTTAATTTCCGCTAGTAAGAATCAAACCCAGAACCTATCTCGTTCACAGTCCCACGCTTGTGCACATGTACCACTACTCTAAATTTTTTTTAATAAAAATCTACTATTAAATCAAAATTTACAGGATTAATAAGGTAACATATAAATTATAAAGCTTTTCGCTCTCGCTCAAATTACCTAAAATATATTGGTCAATATATTAATTAAAATAACATTCATTAGTTATGTTAATTTAAATCTGATTATAATCTTATTTCATTAATATTTAGTTTGTGAAGCAATTAATAGATGTAATAGAAATTGATTGTCATAAATAAATTAGCTTCACGCTGTATCCCGCACACAGCAGGGTAGGCAGACGGAACCTAGTGTTAAGACACTCCGTTCGCCACTTTCTGCCGAATTCTAGAGGTATTGCGTGTTGAGTGGCAGAACTCAACGCCGCGCTTAACCTCGACACCACAGCGAAGAAATGGAAATATAAATTTAGAAATTGATAGTCATTTTGATATAAACGGAAATTTGACCTTATAGAGTCCCTGATGGTAAAATAATCCTATCTTAACTATAGCATTTAAGTAGGGTAAGAACTAAACTGGCATGGGAAGGTCGTTTTAATATTAAATTGTAGCTATAAGCTTCCTCCAAAAATTACTTAGATGTGAAAATAACAGAATTTTATTAAGGTAAGGATTTCGTTTAAATTAAAATATCTATGAGAAAAAAATATTATATGTTTATTTTATAAAAGAAAAAAGACGAAACCTTCATTTTTTCGATTATAAAAAGACGCACAGCTCAATATATCTCAGGGTTATAAACGGGGTTTTATTTTGGTAATTATACTATTATTTCGTTTTCTAGCTTATGTTATTTGCTTCATTTTACAAAATCTCAAGAAATACATTCAGTGTTTGTACATACAGCACGTGGTTTACGAGAAAAAATTTAAAATAGTTAGAATTTCTCAGATTTTATTCTCAATTTCGTTACATTTCGTTACGTAACGAAACTGAGGAAATATGAAGCCTAGTTCACAATTACGTTACCAATGTTTTATTATTTATATGTATAATAAAATTGTAACGGACCGGCGTTTGTATAGGGAAGATATGTATATAAGAAAAAAATATTACTGGCATAAAAAAAAATAGTGGCTTTTCATAACGTAAAGTAACCAAAAATAAAATATACAAGGTGGAAGTGTAAGTACCACTTTAAATGAAACCACAGTTTTAACTATTGTATAAAAGCCTAATATAAATCAGAAAAAAAAATCCCAAAAATAAAAAAGTTATTTTTTCAAACAAAATAAATAATAAAATTGTCGTTTTAAAATAAAACGACATTTGTAAGGACGACGCACGCACACATAAACCTATCAAAGGAACACCACCGCACACGCTTCATTCCGAAATCGAGTCCGTAGGTATTGGCGATAAAGTTCAAAGTTGTTTAACCTTTAGTAGTATTTTTGTAGTAGTAAGTGTTTACGTTATTGGAATCTATACGTAATTGCGTCACACGAAATACAGGTATGGATAAAAATCGTGAAATGAAAAAAAAATCCTACGTCCAAACTGTTGAGACATCTTGATATTTTACCCTATATGCTGTTTCTGTAAAAGGAGCGCTGCCTCTTCCACCCTCTATATATTTTTCTGTTTGCTTGTTTGTGTATGTGTTTGTTCACGCTAATCTCAGAAGGTTTAACATTGTAGTATTTCGACTTCCTTTGGCAAGCTTCAATATTAAGTGTTTAATTTATTTTAACAAATATTTTATTTCAATAAAACAAACAAAATAATTGTTGTTAATCTTTCGGAAAACTATCAGTGTATATCTGAAACTAATGAAAATGTTGTTTATGCGGAAAGTGACAATATCTCTATGTAAATAAAAAAAGTAACTCTGTATCATCTGATAATATAAAAACCCACAAAGTTACTAT
>JAATLQ010035582.1:0-30232 GCA_013421005.1 Heliconius erato x Heliconius himera
CGGGGGGGTCTTGGGTTTGCTTATTTTTGACGTTTTCAATGAAATATTTGTAAGAAGATTGCTTATTTTTGGTGACATAGGGGAGGGGAGGGGGGGGGGTCAATAATTGCAAAAAACTGCTTACGTAATACTTGAACGGCCCCTCAACACGCAATGCCTCCAGAATTCAGCAGAAAGTGGCGAACATTTTAACACTAGGTACCCTCTGCCTTCCCTGCTATGTAAGGGATACAGCGTGAAGCTGATTTTTCTTTCTGTATATTTATCATACAACAAAAGCAGCTCTCTTTACCTAAAATGGCTTAATTAAATATAATATTTCACGAAACTCAACTACAAACACTACAGTGACACCCAAAATACATTTATTGCCCAATAAAACGTTTGTGTTAGCTTTTGTTTCATATTAACGACCCAACGTCACGGTTATGATAAGTGACGTAAGCACCTAAAGTTATTTAATATGTTATCTGATATAATGTTTCTGTATAATCGTTTGTTTGTTCTAGCTTTTTGGTGTTTATTAACAGAAAAGTACTGTGTTGCTAGCTTACTTAATTTTTTAAGTATAAAATAAAAACCGGTCAAGTGCGAGTCGTTTAGTAATAATTACAGGATTGTAGGTGAAGGGGAAGAACAACTTATAAATGTTGAAAAATTTAAGTTTGCGTATGCACTCATTTTGTGTGAAATGACAAATATAATTTTATTAGATTTTTATCTTCGAAGTACCTATAAATTTTCACTTTTCGAATTTTTTCCTTTATTTCTATTGTAAGTTCTCACTTGTCAAATTTCATAATTGTAAGTAGATGAGAAGTACCCGATGGAGTTGACTACGCGGCAAATTTCATACAAAATACAGAAAAACGATGCATAAATGCTTGTATCTTTTAATTGCATAGAATTAAAAGCTTCATTTTTTCTTTGCTTTAAAAGACCAAACACTCTAAAATTTGGTATTAATTTCAACTTGATACCTCCACGTGATCTCGAGATAAATGTTCTTAAACAGACGGTGAGACTAACGACAAAGTGATCCTATAAGGGTTGCGTTTTCACCTTTTCAGGTAACCTTAAAATAAGATCAAATTTTATTTAAATTTGTACATATATCTGTACTAAATTAAACTGCAAGTATATGTGTAACATGTATGTGCAATTGTGCATTGTGCAATATTGACAGTTCTATATCCTTGACCTCTCAATTTTTTTTTTCTGATATTAATGTAATAAAAATGAATTGTATAAATGTAAAAAAAGGAGTCCAGTTGTGGCGTTATTGGCACAAAGTGTGATTGTACACACGACTGGTTGTAGGTTCGATCCCCACTCAAGGAGATGAAATATTTACCTAAATTTATATTTTCATATCTTCGCTCTGGCGTCGAGGTCGTTGAGTTCCGCCAATCGACACGCAATGCCTCCAGAATTCTGCGGAAAATGGGGAACGGAGTGTCTTAACACTAAGTTCCCTCTGCCGTTCAAGTATTACGTAAGCACTGTAGGGGGGCGAGGGGGGTCTTGGGTTTGCTTATTTTTGACGTGTTCAATGAAATATTTTTAAGAGGATTGCTTATTTATGATATAGGGGAGGGGAGGGCCAATAATTGCGAAAAAACTGCTTACGTAATACTAGTAGTACTAGTAGTAGTAATACTAGGGTAGGGGACCCTGCAGTGTGCGGGATACAGCGTCGAGTTGATTTTAATATTTCATTTCCAAAATATATTCTCTATATTATGTAATAAGAAATTAATTCATATTTAACGTGATTATAAATATAGAATCGATATATTTCACCATTGTTTACGATCGTCACGCCGCGACGCGTGAACAGTCCCAGTCCCGACCCGCGACGGGCGTGACACCTGTAGCCGTGCGTGCCAAATGCCGTATGATATATTTCACGTAATTAATATATTAATTCATTCCGATTATCATTCGAGTATCTATTAGTCACTCGATATTACGTATTATTATGGGGTAAAAATGTATTATATAAGATATTTTTGGTGTATTTAATAGAAATAGTTTCTAGAAAATATGCTTTCTTATGCGAATAGCAGAACCTATAAAAATAGGGAACCTATAGAAATAAGGAATCCGGACTCGATTTAAATTTTTCGCAAATACAAGTATTCAAAGTTTTGATATTTCTCGCAATTTATAGCTTTTTTTTCCTTAAATCTATTTAAATTGTAAATTTTTCAATTAAATAAATATTTGTTTGTAATTCTTTACATCGGGTATTTTTTATTTAAATTTCACAAAATGTATTTTTTTATCACGTGACTCCATTGACGATAAGCAGGACTATTGGGGTTGAGAGGAAATATGAACCTGGTTGGTTTCCAATGAGGCGCGGGTTCGAGTCCCGCTACGTTCAAATTTTTATACGTTTTCTAAATAAGTAATATAAACCACGATCAAAATATATTCGAGGATGAGGTCCACAAAGTACTCTTGACTGGATTGCATGGAGGAAGCTATGTAATATTTTTGACTGTCTGTACAACATTGTCTTGAACAGACCTCTTAAATCAAAACGTGGACAGTTATTCTGAATTTATCTTGTTCTCTGCTACTCATGGAACACAGAATATAATGAATAGCGGAACTTAACACCGCGCTTTGCATCGATCCAAGAGCGAAGAAATGAAAATATTAAATATTTCATGTCCTCGAGTGGGAATCGAATCCTTAACCTATCGTGTTAACAGTCACAACTTTGTGCCAGTGCGCCACGATTAGAATTTCTTTAAGTGATAAAATAATATATAATGAATTTTCTTTTTGATTCAATCTTTAATCTTTTTAATTTCTCAGATAGGTTCAAGATAGGCAGAGGTAACCGAGTGTTATGACACTCCGTTCCCCACTTTCTGCCGGATTCTGGAGGCATTGCGTGTTGAGTGGCAGAACTCAACATCGCGCTTAACCTCGACACCAGAGCGAAGAAATAGAAATATTAATTTAAGTAAATATTTCATCTCTTCGAGTAGTGATCGAACCCACAACCAGTCGGTTTTACAGTCACACCTCGTGCCGCTGCGCCACGACTGACCTCGCGGCCTTTTTTTGATTTAAATAGATTAAGTAGGGACTTTATGTTTACTTACTTTGGCTAACACGTACCAGTAATATTATACGAGTATTTATATTTGTGCAAACGATCACCGTACATCATACACATTTTAAACTTCTCATGCAATTAAAACTGTAACGTTGTCAGGTTAAATGACTCTTGACGTACTAAGCAGTTAAAAAAATATGATTATGTAGTGTAGAAAGCTAGTTCTTCCTTATTATCAAGAAAATTACCGATAATAAGAGAAAAATAATTGGCAAAGAAAAATGTTCATATTATTCTTTATTCGATGTAATATGTTTGTAAAATATTACAATCATATAATATCGAATTTGAGGCTAAGCGCAGCGTTGAGTTCCGCCACACAACACGCAATGTCTTCAAAACTTGGCGGAACTTGTGGAACGGATTGTCTTTACACTAGGGGCCATCAAACATAAGCAAACCCAAGACCCCCCCGCCCCCCTACAGTGCTTACGTAATACTTGAACGGCCCCCTAGGTTCCCTCTGCCTACCCTGTTGTGTGCGGGATACAGCGTGAAGCTGATTTGATTAAAAAATTACCAAGTATTGGTAGAATATGTAACTTTGTTATCACATCAGAGGCAATGCCCAAATTATTCTGTTTATAAATGTATCACTCTAGGTCAACACCTCCGAGTGCATTGGATAAAAGCCAACCAGCTATATATTTTTGTTGCCATCTTATTGTTAGTATGTGTTAAATATTTTAAATTAACAAGAAATACTCCAAGCCAAACTTTTAGTTTGTTTCAATTTTATTCAAAGTCGTATTTAAGACTCATGAAATATAAACATATGAGTTATAACATAAAACGGCCTACACCGCAACTTTACTTGCTCTGATACTCTTCCAGGAACCTTTTTATCGAGTTTCATCTTCCTCTTCTATGCATTTGGCTGTCAGCAACTCTCACTCAGCAACAAAACTCTTTTAGGATACTAGGATCCGCCACATGCTGTGCACGGCGGGTGGAGCTGAGAGAAGCTATGTTACGCAAAATTTTCCGAAACTTTTTTGATATTTTCATTTTTGTCCGCATTCTTCTGTTTTGGCTCTGGGTTAGGTTAGGTTCAAAACGTTCCACAGCTGTACTTTATGGGACACATTTTGACCATTTACTCAAAAACTACAATTACAATTATCACCAAACTGGGATCACCGTGTGGTCCACAACGTTCCTGCAAAATTTCAGAGCTGTAGGTTTAACGGTCTAGGAGGAGTAGCATTACAACGAAACACACTTTTAACCAAAAAGTATAATATCATGAATAAGTAAGTATTGGAAATATCTTTTTTCCTTCCTGAAAATGCAAGTCTAGGCCAGCCGTGGCGCGGGGACACAAAATGTTACTGTAAATGCGTTAGATTGCGGGTTCGATTCCGAATTGAGGAAATTAAATATTTAATGTATTTATTCCCCCGTTCTGGTGTCGAGACAAAGCACGCCTTTGAGTTCCGACACTCAACACGTAATGCCACCAGGAAAATGGGGAACCGAGTGCTTTAACACAACGTTCCCTCTACCTACCCTGCTGTGTGCGGGATACAGGAAAAAAATGCAAGTAAACTCACTCGCTTCCCCAAGAATCGGCTTCACGCCATATCCCATATACGGCAAAGTAGACAGACGGAGCCTAGTGTTAAGACACTCCGTTCTCCATTTACCCATTAAGATAATATTAAATAATATTCCCACTTAACTTAAGTATCAATTAAAATATGTGTATTGCTTATCACTATCACCCATATCGGTCACATTCTGATATAACAAATGAAATGTGAAACGCTTGCGGAATAGGAAGGCAAATCTGTCAATGTAGGTTTAAAATATCCAGCAAATGAAACCAGATTTGAAAGATATTTATGACGGATACATGATAGTCGCGTGTAATAGCGTGCTGATGGAAGGGATACGTTTGCTTCACTTGATTCCTATTTTGATCGTATAAACAGAGTTCTATTTTCTTCTGATTATTGTTATTTATAAATAAATTGAAACAAGAAGTAAGTATATAGGATGTTAGGATAGCTAATTGAAAGATTTTTTTTCTAAGATAGATAAAAAAGATAATATAACTATGTAGTTTGATAAAAGATTTGGGCAAAATGTCGCTAAGAAAATAATTTGTATTTTTATAATTATGAACGTACAAATGTAAACCAAAATTTATATTTTATAAGCTCTATAAAAGAGGGGGGGGGGGGGGAATTGAATTAGTAAGAAATTTGATTATTATTCAGAAGCTAACTTTTATATTTAATATATTATATATTTATAAGTTTTAATATTCCCAAAAATTTACTGTAAAAATGTAAATCAACCTCTTTGTTTATTAATAAAAAGATGTTTTTGAAATAATTAAAATAGGTTAATAGAACTGTCACCAGAGGACACTACAAAAATTACGCTTTATGTCGCAAAAATTCGAGAGGATCTCTAGAATAACATATTGTATTAGAATTTAAGATAGACATTGTACAAGCTTAATAGTATTTTGCTCTGGAAGAAATATAGGTTATGTAAAAGCCTCGACAAATGGAACCCACAACCGTCACGTTACCGTTACACGCTTGCACCGTTGCACCACGAATGCTTCATATATATAATATAGTATACTATGACGTATATTCTATTCTATGAAGATATAGTCCTAAATAAATCTATAGAAACAATATTTAAAAAGCAATGTCGTAAACGGTATTTACTTAATGAGTGCCAACAGTTACCTGTTAATTTGGCGATATAACTTAGGTACCCTTTAGGTTCCCACGTAGAATGCTTATTTCATAATCTTACTGTGTAATATATATGAGAGGCTTGTTAAATATTATTTTATGGACGTCTTAGTATGTTTGTTTATTTTAAGACTTTAGTAATAACTTTAGGCTTTTGTAGTAACTAAAACTATATAGTGGAACATTACTCGTGTGTGTTCTTTACGTTTTTATGGTATATAAAAAATTAAATTAAATTAGCTTCACGCTGTATCCCGCACACTGCAGGGTAGGCAGAGGGAATCTAGTGTTAAGACACTGCGTACCCCACTTTCTGCCGGATTCTGGAGGCATTGAGTGTTGAGTGGCAGAACTCAACGCCGCGCTTTGCCTCGACACCAGAGCGAAGAAATGGAAATATAAATTTAAGTAAATATTTCATCTCTTCGAGTGGGGATCGAACCCACAACCAGTCAGTTTTACAGTCACACTTTGTGCCTCTGCGCCACGACTGATCTCAAATGTTTTAAATGTAGAGAAAAACGTGTTAGGGTTAAAACACAAACTGGTTATTATCTTGGTATTTTAGTTTACTGAACAAAACACAATAAAAACACAAGAATACACACAAATAAATTAAATTTCAAACAACAAATCAATTTAAAACGGTATCTTTTATTATAAAAGAATCCATAGGAATATTTTCATTTATTCCATTGAATTACGATTTGTCACATAATAATAAAATGTCGAAATATATTTTATTATGTACATTCAACGCTTATTAGGCATTGAGATAAATGGACATTTGTCACAGACACGTACTGATGTTTACGGATATATGTACAGACAGAAATTTTGCTGAATAGTTATTAAAGCGTAACATATATGAATAGTCACGTAGCGGAGGCGAAGAATCAAAATGTTTACACTCTGTAGCACAACTGCTTGATGTCAGTTTAAATCTAAATTAATTGAAAATTTATGTTTATATATATATACGCTACGGCCCTTGTTCGCTGCGCTCGTCAATAAATGATAAAAAAAACCGGCCAAGTGCGATTTGGGCTCGCGCGCGATCGGTCCCGTACCTAAATTTATAAAAACAACAACAAGATCACATTTGTAGTATAGAAGCCCCGTTATTATTTGTTCTGTTTTCTTCTCTTTAAAATTGTTGATATAGCGGTAAAAGACGAAATATAATCTGTGAAAATTTCAACTGTATCACGGTTAATAAAACTGGTGATAGACACACAAGTATACAGACAGAGGTGCCCTTAGTAATAGGGTCCCGTTTTAGCCTTTGAGTGCGGAACCCTACAAAAGAAAAAGTCAAAGGACAAGGAAGTTAAAGGACATCGATATATTTATCAATTCAATTATATTTTTTTATGTTTGTTACTGTTGTTTTTTGAGCTTGCCAAAATAATTATAATTTCAAATAAAAAACAAACCGACTTCAAAGTTCAACCGGATCCCATAATCAGAACCTAACCAAACTTTTACCAAACTATCCTTGAAGGATTGTTTGTTCACGTTGGCGTGGTATTGAGTTATACGTCCATTTGTCGCGCACATACCTAATGCAAATTTATGGTTATACGATTTTCTCATAGATACCATCATCAGAGATGGACCAAAATAAAATGGGACCGCACGGGAAGCACTAGCTTTTAAATCAAAAAATCATCAAAATCAGTTCACCCAATCAAAAGTTCTGAGGTACTACGTTCTGACAAACCAAAAAAAAATACAGTCGAATTGATAACCTCGTTCATTATAGAAGTCGGTTAAAAAGCAGATGTAATTAAGCAACGGTTGTTGAGTATTACACTCCGTTCCCAACTTTCCGAATTTTCGAGGCATTGTGTGTTGAATTATAAATAAATGACTATTTCCGAAGAATATCTATATATCGGTTTTTCTAAGAGTCACCATTACTGAGATACAGCGATTCTAAGGGACGAATGAGCTGCTATTCAATAAAAAATGAAAATGCTTGAATATATCACGATTGTGTCGATTTCCACCTAGAAATCATAGAAATATTAGGTAGTATAAGAAATAATTATTTTATAAAAAAGCGTATAAAAAAACACAGAACATATTATAAAAAGTGCTCATTTAAATAAAGATAAAGTCAAATCGAAAACACACGATATTAAAACTCACTTATTCCAATAGTATGAACAAAAAACGCAAACATCGACACCAGAAACGCACCCATAGGTACACCTGTTTACTCTTTTCTTTTCTATACCGGGGTATGTGAGAGCGAAATAATTCTATGAATTTAAATTGGACGATCTCATTTCGGGTGTTTTCTCTAAATTCCCTTAGCGTGACATTGATAAAGATCACTGCTTTATATGCTCGTGTCCGTGAAACTGGCTGTGATCGTTTGTTTGTATGCAGTGCTTGCATGCCTTATTAAATGTACGACACGTAGCTGACACGCACGATTTAGTACAATTGTGACTCATATAAAATTGTTATTTTTATGTAAAGCAATTATACTCTTTTTCCTGTATCCGGGGTGTATCAGGGACATAGCAGAGTAGGCAGAGGGAATCTGAGAAGCTAGTGGCTTAATGCACTCCGTTTTATATTTTTTGCCGAAACCTGGACAATGTCTCCAGTGTCAAGTCATTGCGTAGTGGAAATCGACGCCGCGATTTTGTTTCCACTTCAGAGCGAAAAAATGAAAATATTAAATATTCCGTTTCTCCATTGGGAATCGAACCCATACTTGTCGCGTTTACAATAAATAACGCTACCACCACGTCTGACCTTAATCCAAATTATACTTATATGATCTAGTAATATTTAAACATTAAATTAGTGCAACCTTATTAAAAGTAAGTGTTTCAAAATAAAGCGATCTTATATTAGGTGTTAAACATATAATGTAAAAATACTAGCCACCAACAAACTACTAAATAAATAGAGAAATATATATATCAAAAATTAACATATCACTAAACAAAGGTTTTAGTTTATTAACGAATATGACTTTGATATGGCGACAGCTCACCTGAATACGTGTGGACCATTGTGTAAGTCCAATGTCGAACATTAGTGAGGTGAGATTTTTTTTAATAATTTCACGATTGTATTTACGTAACTTCGACTTCCAAAAGAGGCACTACAATGAAAATGCTAAAATAGATTTCTTGTTTTGCGACGGCATTGGTAGATGATAATTGAGTAATAGTCACTTTTTCCCGACTGCTAAGAAAGGGTTATTTTTTCGCGCGTATCTTATATGTATGTATGTAATATTCTTTATTACCTCATATCTCCAGAACCGCTGAACGGATTTACATATTTGAGGTATCATTAGATTTGTATTAGCAGCCCAAGTATTCTTCGATAGGTGACGTTGAAAAAAATCAACCATGGCGACTGTGGGACGCCTTGTACTTAGTGAAAAAATTTTTTTTCGTTTTGAATACCACAATATGGGTATTAAATTCAAGAACTCAATACGAGAATTTCAAAAAGGTATATCATGACTATCATTGCCTTGATGGATCCTAACAAAAAAGTCAAATATAAAAAAAATATTTGTAAAAACAAAAACCCCGACTGCAGAAAACAAAAAAGGATTAACAGTCGTGACCTATAAGTAATTCTTCAATCAATGAAATCTTTACCAGTAACCCGCATAATTTAAAGAGGTCCCGACTATTAATCCTAATAAACTATTGGGCTTGTTTATCTTCTTTTTAGTTTTCTGCAGTCGGGGTTTTTGTTTTTACAAATATTTTTTTTATAATTTTTCTAACTTAACTTAGCTTAACGCTTTATCCCTAGCGAGGTAATCTACATACCTAAGACCTGGAGACCAGTCGTGGCTCAGCGGCACGAAATGTGTGACTGTAAAACCGACTGGTTGTGGGTTCGATCCCCACTCGAGGAGATGAAATATTTACTTAAATTTATATTTCCATTTCTTCCCTCTGGTGTCGAGACTAAGTGCGGCGTTAACAATCAACACTCAACACGCAATGCCTCCAGAATTCGGCAGAAAGTGGGGAACGGAGTGTCTTAACACTAGGTTCCCTCTGCCTACCCTGCTGTGTGCGGGATACAGCATGAAGCTGATTTTTTTAACTACCCTTAAAAGCCTGAAGAAGCTTGAACGCGAAGAAGGTGCTGATTGCAAAACTAATTTAAATCTGTAATTTTTCTTAAAAATTATTAAATTACCATTAATAATAAACAGTGACGACGTCAAACACAGTGACCATCTAAGAAATAACTAAACTTCTTTTCAACTTTTCAAATGAAACATTTGCAAGTTGCAACAGACTTAATCAGCGAGTCAAGAGCGAAATAAGCTAAGCTGAAAGGAACTCATTTCCGCCGTTTATACAATACATTCAATTTGAATTTCTTTTAAGTGTTTAAGAGAGGGAGTGGTTTAACTCCTCACATTGGCTCCTCACGTGGAAGACGTAGAAACGCTTTTAGCCATAAAAAGATATTTCTGATAAAATCTTTTTGTAAAATAGGACAAATCCTATTGAGGCCAGTCGTGGCGCAGCGGCACGAAGTGTGACTGTAAAATCGACTGGTTGTGGGATCGATCCTCACTGGAGGAGATGAAATATTTACTTAAATTTATATTTCCATTTCTTCGCTCTGGTGTCGGGGCTAAGCGCGACGTTGTGTTCTGCCACTCAACACGCAATGCCTCCAGAATTCGGCAGAAAGTGGGAAACGGAGTGTCTACACATTTATAATATTAGGATGAAAAATCCTATCCTATCCTAATATTATAAATGGGAAATTTTGTTAGGAGTTTGTTCCACTTTCACCGAATACTACTTGATTTAGATAAAACTTTGCAATTATGTAGTTTATAGATACATCAGTATTAAAACATGGGTTACGATTTAAGTAAAGTTTTTAATTATTATTTTATTATTAAGAATTTAGTTATAATATTTTTATAAGTTTAAGCAGACATAGCCGCGTTTGGGCCGCTAGTGTTATTATATAGCTTAGTAATTAACTACAAGTTAGTACTTATAGCTACTCGATTTGATATTTGATTATTTAATCGATATGATTGATGAGGCCGTAGTAGCGCAGGGGCACAAAGGGTTGTACCGCGACGGTTGTGGGTTCAAACCTCATTCAGGGGAATGAATTATTTTTTTTTATATTTGAACGTTGTGCCCCGCCACTCAACACGCAATCCTTCGAAAAATTCGCAAGAAATTGGGGAATCGAGTGTCTTAACACTAGGTTCCCTCTGCCTATCCTGCTATATACCGGATACGTAAAACAGAAATATATGTTGAATTTTAGAATTTTAATAATAGTAAGCTTAAATATTATGTTATCTTTGTTTGATAGGTACTTTTATATGAATATATAGCCCCAATCGTAGTTGATTAAAGACGGCAATTTAGTTATAAAGTTGTCTTGTGGGCAGGTAATTTGTGTCCATCCGTCCGACAAACGCAGTTATTATATGAAAATTATAATTTAATTCCTATCAAGATATACATATATAACTATAAAGTATTCATATGAAGTGGAGAACGGAGTGTCTTAACACTAAGTTCCCTCTTTCTTCCCTCGTTTATGCGGGATATAGCGTGAAGCTGATTTTTTTTATTTTATATACATATACACATGTACTCAACCCGCAATGCATCCATAATTCGGCGGAAAGTGGGGAACGGGAGTACCTTAACACTAGATTCCCTCTGCCTACCCTGTTGTCTTCTTGATACAGCGTGAAGCTAATATTTTTATACATATATAGATTGTAGTCTATTAAATCCATATTTACATTCACTTCACGCTGTAAAGCAAAAGGTTATTATTTTATGATTTTGTACTAAAACTTGTTTACTTTGAGCCATTACTTATTGCTATAAAAGTAAACGCTACTGACGCATCATTCCGCTATACTTGAGAACGTTTAAAAATCAATTTTCGTTATTAAAAATTATTACCGCTATTTAATCGCTACCTTTTACATCAGTCTCATATAATAAACTGAGGTCATTCTTGGCGCAGGCTCAAAGTGTGACTGTAAACGTGACAGACAGGTTTTGAGTTCGATTCCCACTCGAAGAAGCAACATTTAATATTTCATTTTTTTCGCTCTGATGACGAAGCAAAGCGCGGTGTTAAGTTCCGCCATACCACACGCAATGCCTTAACGACACTCCCTCTACCCTATTGTGTGCGGGATAAAGCGTGAAGCTAAAATATATATATATATATATAATACACAAATACTGCCGTCTTGTCTGTCACGGTAGCAATTTATTCATTGGCCGTGTTGAACCGACAATTGGAGTTCCGTCGCTGGTAAAACGATTTGGTTGTTACTTTAATTCTACATCTATTATAATTTTATTAGTTACGAACTACGAATATAAATCATATTAGACAATATTACATATCTTTTGTCTCCGTGTTTAAATTTTTTAAAACGTTTTTTTTTAATATTCTTTTATTAATTTATAAAAAATAAATATTTATTATAAATTCATTTTAGGTACCATCTTACAATTCTGGATTGATAATATATATATTTTTTAAATATAGTAACTTTGTTTTATTAAAAAAATATATATCTGATAGCCGTACTTTAAAAACGTATAAGGTTTCATAAAAAAAATATACATCCATTACCCTGTTTCAATTTATTATAAAATTTAGAACTTTAATTTGCATTTCAAATAAATAGTACAAGTGCCTATAATATTAAATTTCTAATGTTTAATTTAAACATTTTGTTAATATTTATAATTCTAGCCTTGCTCTCGTTTGAAACATATAATTCTCTTATTGGTTAGAAAAAAATATTAAGTCAAAAGTTTCAAATAAATAAAATAAATAAATAAATCGGCTTCACGCTGTTTCCCGCATATAGAAGGGAAGGCAGAGGGAATCTAGTGTTAAGATACTCTGTTCCCCACTTTCTGCCGAATTCTGGAGGCATTGCGTGTTGAGTGGCAGAACTCAACGCCACCGCTTTGCTTCTACACCAGAGCGAAAAAATGGAAATATAAATTTAAGTAAATATTTCATCTCCTCGAGTGGGGATCGAACCCACAACCAGTCGGATTAACAGTCACACTTTGTGCCGCTGCGCCACGACTGGCCTGTCTATTTAAGTTGATCTTTAAAATTCGATAATGTTACATACATTTATATAACACAAGGAGACGACTCTCCGTTCTATAGACGAGCACTGACGAAAGCCCTGATATAAAAAGTAAATACTTTCAATACTTTGATCCTATTGTGACTCTTAACCTTTTACATTTTAAAATTAATCATTTTAAATGTTGTATGTCACATTTGCTATACCTACTGTTTGACTCCAATTCTATGTCCTCTACATTTATTCAACTATACGTTTGGATATTTTAAACAATTTTAAAGTGTTATTCCACACTTAGGAAAGAAAAATACTTATTTAGAAAACGTATAAAAATTTGAACGTTCTGCTTATGGCTTAACGTACGTATACGTAACGTATGGCTTAGTGGTCAGAGCGCCTAGTTGGTTTCCAGGAGGAGCGGGATCGAGTCCCGCCACGTTAAAATTTTTATACGTTTTCTAAACAAGTATTATACGTTTGGAATTGTACAGAATGGATTCGTCACTAATTTTATTTCTATTGAACTTTTTGATATTGTGTAAATTATAATTTTAAAAAGAAGCGGATATACATATAAATGAGAGTTTTAACTGATTGCATGTATTTTTTAGGTAATAAGTAAATAAATAAAAAATACAGAAATACTGTAAACATGTAGAAATATGATATCTTTTTTGTTAATTATATTGAATATAAAATATTATTCTATTTAAATATTTATTGATATATTCAAACCTTGTAAAATTTATATTAACTTGACTTTTATGTAAGTGTTTAAATTAAAACAATAAAACAGAATATACGCCATGACAGAAAAAAATTTTTCATTGAGAATAGACAGATTAGAATAAAAATAATAGAAATTAAAATGTAAACAGGTGTTCTGTATTGCACATTTGAATAATATCTATTCAACCATTGTGACGTAAATGGCACCTACATTATGTGATCATTCGAAGCAAAAGATATATTTAGTTGTGTTTGTAGTTTTGTAGGTATCCAAAATGAGTGCAAAATGGATAGAGGAATGTAGCTAAGCCCATGATGCTGACGAAATATTGGCAAAAATATTCTTATTCTAAAATTGTGTGGCACAGGTTAAATAGAAAAAGCAGTCAAATCAAATCAAATCAGCTTCACGCTGTATCTCGCACACAGCAGAGAGGGAACCTAGTGTTAAGACCCTCCACTCCCCATTTTACGCCGAATTTTGGATTCATTGCGTGTTGAGTGGCGGAAGTCAACGCCGCGCTTTTGCCTCGACAGCAGAGCGAAGAAATTAAAATATACATTTAAATAAATATTTAATTTCCATGAGTGTGACACTGTGCCTCTGCGCTACGACTGGCCTCATTATTAGGTGAATAAGATATGTTGTTAGTATTAAAATCAAATATCATGATAATATTTATTTTTGATAAGTTTATAGAATTTCTCTCAATAGCTAACATATTTTCATTTAATTTAAAATTAATCACATTCTACGACGCCAGTCGAGGCTAATCGTGGCGCAACGGCACGAAGTGTGACTGTAAAACCGACTGGTTGTGGGTTCGATCCCCACTCGAGGAGATGAAATATTTACTTAAATATATTTTTCCATTTCTTCGCTCTGGTGTCGAGGCTAAGCCCGGCGTTGAGTTCTGCCACTCAACACGCAATGCCTGGAGTCTTAACATTAGGTTCCCTCTGCCTACCATGCTGTGTGCGGGATACAGCGTGAAGCGGATTATTAATCACATTCTAGTACATAAAAAATATTATAATAACTTACTTGATATATTTCTTTATACATATTTGCAAATTTTAATATAATTATTAGTAGTAGTGCATAAAAATATAGTACCGTAATTATACCTTTTACAAAGCAAATTACATTTCATGGTAACTACCAGTGTCAGACGAGATTAAAGTAATTGGTTTTAAAAACCACACGAGTTGTCAAGGTTACATATCATACATATCTCAGGAACTCTTCTACCTTTTTAAGTATTTATGACAGCGGACTTGTAAAAAAATATTTCTAGAAAAATATATTTTTGAGGAAATGAGGAAGTTGAAGTTTATAATATGTTTTATGAAATGATACTTAAGAAGTATACAGTGTACATTTTAGACGGTCACGTCGCAGAACAAGGTTCTACCAAGTTGTCTCTATTATTATGCAACCACATAAAACATAATATTTGGACTTAATGAAAAAAAAAGTCAGCTTATACATATAGGTATGTATCCCGTATAGAGCAGGTTAGGCAGAGGGAACCTAGTGGTTGTGATTGCGTTCGCACATTCCGCCGAATTCTGAAGGAATTGCGTATTGAAACTCAACGCCGCGCTTTGCCGCTTTGCTTTGTTTGACACCATGGCAAAGAAATGGAAATATACATTTAAATAAATATTTGATTTGAGGCTTAATTATTTAAAATAATTAGCATATTCTTATTATGAAATATATATATTTTTAGGCTATTTATTGTACTGAAAATGACATCGGTAATCGTAATTTTGGCCCAGTTATACATAACAACCTTGACACCATGCTTAGATATGAAAAGCACAAATAATGTTTAAAATATATTTTACTATCTCACTGTCATATTATAGAGACAATCCTTTAAATAAGCAGAAAGAGGAGAGCGGAGTGACGTAATTAAATTCTCCTTACTTTCTATTTATGTGTAAAGAGTGCTTCAATATATTGTTTTTGTTCAAATATAGAATGTATAGCCCAAGTAGATAGCCAACCAATCAGGTTAAGTAAAGCGATGTTATTCAAATTGATTGCAATACTCACTTAATGATGATGACGATGACATGTAAAGTGGTTAAAAGTTATAAGTAATTTAATATTATATTCATAAGGTTAGAATTTCAATTTGTTTGTATATTTGTATATTTTGTTTATATGAGCCGGCTGTACCAATAGATTTTAAATTAAAACGTAGAGTTCACATTTGAAGCCAGTCGTTTCGCACTAGCACAAAGTGTGACTGTAAAACCGACTGGTTGTGGGTTCGATCCTCACTCGAGGAGATGAAATATTTACTTACATTTATATTTCCTTTTCTTCGCTCTGGTGTCGAGGCGGGGCGCGGCGTTGAGTTCTGCCACTCAGGACGCAATGCCTCGGGAATTCGGCAGAAAGTGGGGAACGAAGTGTCTTAACACTATGTTCCCTCTGCCTGCCCTGCTGTGTGCGGGATACAGATTTACAGTCACACTTTGCGCCCCTGTGCCACGACTGGCCTCAATTTTGTTTACTTTTTATGCTATTATATAGTTATTGCATTAATTTAATTTGCTGAAACTTTAGTCTTCCATGTATGGATTGTCATTAAAATGGTAATGGAATTGGTTGTTATCTATATTAATATAATAAAGTGGAAGAGTTTGTTTGTTTGTTGTTTGTTTAAACGCTGAGATCTCTGGATCTACTCGCTATAGACTGTATAACATTAAGGTGTAAGTCTTAGTTAGCCTTAAATAACGAAATATCAATACTAATCAACGCCATAGAATTGCTATATATTAGTATAGTTTTCTGGACAATTATACTAGCCAACAGCTATATATACGTACAAACATGTATATATATACAAACATACATATAATATGTCTGTACATACTACATACAGGTACACGTGGTTATTACAGAAAGTACCTACATTTAGCTAATGGAGACTGCGATCAAGATGTTATCTACAGAATAGCCATTATGCCATTGTTTATCTCATTCAATGACTAAAGCGATCATTGCGTGCTTCCAGTGCTTACTACTCAAAACGATCTTTCCTTGTATGTTTTCATTATTTATATCATAACATGTTTATATATATATTTTATTTGTCATTTTAAATTAATTAATAATGTTTATTTTTTTTATAGTACCACGCTGTGTCCCGCACACAGCAGGGTAGGCAGAGGGAACCTAGGGCTAAGACACTCCGTTCCCCATGTTCCGCCGATTCTGGAGGCATTGCGTGCTGACTGGCGGAAATCAATGCCGCTCTTTGCTTTGACACTAAAGCCATGGAAATATCATATATTTCATTTTCCTCGAATGGGAATCGAACCCAAAACCGCGAACCCACAACCTTTCGCGTCTACTGTTACACGCTTGTGCCCATGCTCCACAACTAGCCTCAATTCAAATATAACATGTTTATCACACTTGATGTCCTTTTAAATTGTTAAAATTAAGCAAACTTCACCTTTAAATCTTGGATACGATGTTTAATTAATTTATAATTAATTAAATATAGGAATATTAATTAAATAAATAAAATAAATAAATCAGCTTCACGCTGTATCCCGCACACAGCAGGGTAGGCAGAGGGAACCTAGTGTTAAGGCACTCCGTTCCCCACTTTCTGCCGAATGAATTCTGGAGGCATTGCGTGTTGAGTGGCAGAACTCAACGCCGCGCTTAACCTCGACACCAGAGCGAAGAAATGGAAATATAAATTTAAGTAAATATTTCATCTCCTCGAGTGGGGATCGAACCCACAACCAGTCGATTTTACAGTCACACCTCGTGCCGCTGCGCCACGACTGGCCTCATTTCAATTAATTAATTATTATTAATTGAAATTTTGTCTAATTATTTACTAATAATTTTAAAAATTGTTTTTTTTTGTCGTGTGGTAGTAGTAATCTATGAGTAATCTGTTATTACATTCCAAAGGATATATCGTTCTATGTTATTTCGCATACAGTATTTTATGAATGGGATGATGATAACAAACTATTAAATTCTAGTTTTGTACTTATTTAATAGTTATTTTTAAAGATAAAAGTTAATATAATGTATTCCAAAACTCTTGAATACCGAACGATTCTAAATAAAGTAAGATTTTTAAGGTTATGTCATTTTAAAATTTTACTTATAGTGAGAAGTAGTTTCAACCAATTGAATAAAACAGTTATTTATAGCAAATTTGTCGAACAATATTCTTTAAAATCGTATAAGTTTTTCTATTAATAAATCGATTAAAATAAATGAAAACTAAATGTCAAGGCAAAAAATACATTAGTGAAAACTGCAGTTAAAACAGTAAAGCAAGATGTTTCGCACAGACAAACAGACAAAAAATTTAAAATCTTTCGTTTTGGTTAAATTACGTTATTAAACGCCACCAATAATTTTTTAACCGACTTCCGAAAGGAAAAGGTTATCAATATATTTACTGGCTGTATTTTTTTAATGTTTGTTACCTCAGAACTTTTGACTGGGTATACCGATTTTGATGATTCTTTTTTTATTTGAAAGCTAATGTATCCCGTATGGTCTCATTGTACTTGGTCCATTTCTAACAATGGGTTCCATGAGAAAACCTCATAAGTCTTAAACTTATTATTACAAACCGATTCCGATGATTCTTTTTTTATTAGAAAAGATACACTTCAAAGATAGTTTAGTGAAAGTTTGGTTAGATTATCATTATGGAATCCGGTGGAGGTCAGTTTTTTTGTTAAAAATTATAATTATTATTAAATATCTTCCATGTGCACCGATTGATTACAATTTTATTATAAGTATAGAAATGAAATAAAATATACGTGTAAGTACATAATATATATTATAGGAGGACTACATTTATTCTTCTGATTGTGCTACAAATATTTATAAACATAACATTTTATTTTACGTTTATGACATATTTTTATAACTCAATAATATATGTTTCCGCCATTCCTTCTTAGAGTTTATTGAGAAACGGAGCTATGGAGGCGAAATTTTCACATTCAGGAATCAATTTGCCCTTGAATTTGATGCAAGATTCAGCACAAAGGGGTCCATCAAACCACGCACCCAGCATCTTCTTGCATTGGGCACAATTTTCAAAGCAAATTTCCATAGGATTATAGCCAATTGCAATAGCTGGATTGGCACTTACATCTTCAATACAGCACATAAGTACAAGGGCTGAGAAGATGGTAAATAAAATAATTTTTCCAATCATTTTCTTAGGATTTTCTTGTGTTAATGATGAGAGAAAGGCAGGATGCTGTGTGTGTTATCCCAATGAATCTCACCCATTTTATACTAGATTCTGAAGAATATTCTTAATGAACCGTATATGAAGACCGTAGGAGGTTGTGTCTTCCATTACCGATATGTGTTCTCAATTTGATTATGTTAACGCTTCCCAAAGTATTGTGCTGAGTTAAATCATTTAACTAAATTGTTTTATTTAGTAGCAAAAAATATTAGTGTAGCTTAAATAATAATTATTTTCAGGCCAGTCGTGGCGCAGGGGCACAAACTGTGACTGTAAAATGGGCTGGTTGTAGGTTCATTCTCCACGCGAGAAAATATATACATTTATATTTTCATTTCTTCGCTCTGGTGTCGAGGCAAAGCGCGGCGTTGAGTTCTGCCACTCAACACGCAATGCCTCCAGAACTCTGTGAAAAATGTGGAACGGAGTGTCATAACACTAGGTTCCCTTTACCTACCCTGGTATGTGCGGGATACAGCGTGAAGCCGATTTTTTAATTTATATCATACTATACAGCATAATTTTACAAACAGTCTAATTATCACATATCACGGGACTATGAAACAAAACAACTTAAACCCAGTTATAATTTATGAAACGTTTGAAATATGATTTTGAGGTATTTTTAATTGTAACTCTCTTGTGGTTTTAAAATACTTACAAACCAAAGTACATGGAGTCGTATAAGGCCTATTTTTATTTTATTCTTCTATTATACATTGTCATTTCCGATTTTGTGTCAATAGCACTAATTAAGGCTCAGATTGTGAGCTTATATAAATTAACGAGAGCTGCGTGGCGTGCTGCAAATTGGATAATTGAAGTCTTTTTGTTTGGTGCTACCGTACTCGTATGAGGACGGTTGCGGGTCTGAAGTGTACCGCATTGGTTGCATGGATTTGGAGATGTGATTACTATCTGTTTTATTTTTATTTCACGGTTTAAATAAAAGATTTTGCTGGTATCAAAAAATATCACATAAATAAAGTTTTACTATTACTTTACTAAAGATATAGTAACTTTTAGTCTTTAGTTTTTGGTAAGATAGGTAGGGGGAGACCTCGGTTAACCTTCGAAAACACAGTATCAAAGATACTCGAGGAAGGTCAAGTAAAAAGCATGAGGACCCACCGGTGGGCATGTATAAAGAGGTTCATGACAGTGGACGAGGCGAAAGAGGTATGTAGAGACCGTAGCGTTTGGCGCTCCGTTTTCCCTGACTACTTCGCTAGGGATAAAGCGTGAAGTTTGGTTTTAAAATAAAGTTATCTATTTCTATACTTATATTATAATAGTATAGGATCAGTGTCTGTACATGGAATGTATGTAAGAGAAAATGTTATTGGTGGCATTTAATAATGTAATGGAATCAAAAACATAGTTTATTTTGTCTGTGTGTTTGTGCGTTTGTTCAAACTTATTTCAGAAACGGCTAAATTGATTTAAATGCAGTTTTCACATTTAAAACTGTTTTATTTAATTAGTTGAAATTTTACTTTTCAATTTAGGTATAGATTGCAAAATGATATATTTATAATCAACAAAAGTAATGCAAATAAGTACTTTAGTGTGAAATACAAAATATATATAAAAAAGAAACCAATAGTATAGATGTAAAAGATAATTAAATGTAAACTTAAAATACTATATTTCGAGCTTTCATATTGTTTTAAAATTTTAACAAATTTCATGGTTTCCGTACTTGCTTTTATGCGCTTTGAAAGAAGCAAAATAAAATTATATTTTTATTTCATTTCATATAAAGCAATGTATTTTTTATTTTTTGTTGTTATATGGCTTGTTGTCAGTGATTTTAAGGTACTTCATACTTGTTGAAATATTTTTTTAAAATGATGTTTGTTGAAATTCAACCTACAATTTTTAAGCATAGTCTTCATATTAGGTTATAATTAATAATATCTACACAATGTAAGCAGGCTGATAAATAGGTTCACGTTGTATCTTGCACGCAGCAGGGTAGGCAGAGAGAATCTAGTGTTAAGACACTCCGTTCCCAATTTTCTGCAGGGTTCTGGAGCCATTTTGTGTTAAGTGGCGGAACTTAAGTGAGCTTAAAAAAAATACCTTGCCTCGACACCAGAGCGAAGAAATAAAATCCAAAATTTTTCATTGCCTCGAGTCGAACCCACAACAAATCCCTTTTTAACCGATTTCAAAAGGAGGAGGTTCTCAAGTCATCGGAATCTTTTTTATTTTTCTTATGTAAGTTCACCGATTGTTCGAAGATTAATTGATGATATGATTGAGAAGCATTAATTGATTTGGATAATTCTTTTTTTGCTAGAAAGGCTATACTTCAACAGGTGGTCATATGGTGACCATATTAAGATTTGATGATTGGATCCCGGAGAAATCGAAGGAAATCTTTAAATATTATAGGCACACTTGAAAGGATTTAGATATTTTTCTAATGACTCCAGTGCTTGCTTTCGGAGAGCACAATTTATGATGATGTAGATTGTAGACTTACGTAGTTGTAATAGCTATCTTTACTGTAATAGTTACAAGGAAAATATCGTTAAAACTGGCGAACCACGGTTTATATTTCGTCAAATTGACGACGATGAGATTGCTCAAAACTTCAAAAAAGGTTATGTTCTCATTTTTAACCGATTTAAAAAAAGGTAGAGGTTCTTCGGTTTTTTTTGTTAAATTATGTCACACATTTGATTGGCCTCTGAGTTTTTTTTAATTATACAAATCGAAAATTTACTTTTATTAAAAAGGATCTTTCTAACGTTGGAGATGGTAAAAATATGTTTATGAATCTTTATTCCATTCACTTTAGTCATGTTTTTCAGCCTACCACTTAAGCCTGTAGAAGAAAAACACCTACGGCGGGACTAATTTATCAAAAATCTTTTATAGAAACTTTATTATGAAAAATGTAATAAAAACTAACAATTGTGACATAATTAAAAAACATGTTGTTTTATCTATGCGTCGATTTAAAAAAAATACATTCTGATGAATTATATATCTTAATTAACATTTTTTTTTAAAAAATGGAGAGCTTAAAAAAAAATCTTTACCATAATAACTCGTTGTCTGATTTACATAGTTTAGATAAATATAAGTAGATAAGAAAAATTCTAGGAAAAAGAAAAGAAAAATAAGATTAAATTATTAAAAATATCAGCCCTTGTATTAGCGGGGGCGTTATACTGTGCCGCTACACATTATTTTTAATAGTTCAAGCTTAACTTATTTTTACAAATTGCTACAATTTCTTTTTTTTGAAAAGTAAATTATAATTTTATTAAAAAACTTTTTCTTAAATAAGCCACTTTGTTAATATTCGATGTAATTATACAATACTTCATTTTTTTGGTGAAAAATGAGGGTAGTGCAATTTTTGTTTTCAGCATCATTCTGTATTTACCCCGCTAGGGTAGGAAGAGGGAACCTAGAGTTGAGACACTCCGTTCCCCATTTTCCGCCGAATTAAGTACAACTTGTTTTTTTTTATTTTGAAGAAACTAAAAAAATTTTGTTGTTTCAATGGTGATATATGTAATTTTAATTTGCGGCCATTCGTAGCGCAGGGGACAAGATGTGACTGTAAAATCGACTAGTTGTGGGTTCGATCCCCACTCGAGGAAATGAATTTATTTAATTGTATATTTTCATTTCTTCGCTTTGGAGTCGAGTCAACACGCAGTGCCTCCAAAATTCTGTAGAAAATGGGGAACGGAGTCTCTTAACACTAGGTTCCCTCTGCCTACAGTGATGTGTGCGGGATACAGCAGAAGCTGATTTATTTAATTTTAATTACTACTTAATCCGTAGTCGACATATAAGAACATAGATCTATGTCTATAGTACCTATTTTGTAGTTTATTTATATGATGTTTTATTCGTGTTCCTATAATATTAGTTTAATTTGTGTTCCTATAATATTAACATTTAAAGTAACCAAATAGATTAAAGTAATTATGTAAAGCTTATTAATTATCTTGAGGTTATTTAATTGACATTAAAGTTACGATAAGTACATATACTATATGTATTAACTAATAAATCAATAAATCAGCGATTTGGTGGAAAATATCATTAACATTTAATATATAATTAGTAATGGATATAAATTCATAGTAAATATTAATTTAATATTTCTTAATTTTTTTATGGCAAACTTATAGTAATTTAATAAAAGAAATATAGAAAGATTAGTTAGGTTTGAATACAAATATTACTGCTTATTTAGTTTTTTTTAATACAGCCGTAGTAAATTATTTTTAGCTTTGAGCTGTATTCAACTCTGAGGCATTGCGTGTTGGGTGGCGTAATTATCTTAATTATTAATATATAGGAAATCAAATAAAATAAATATTTCATTTCCTTGAATGGGAATTGAACCCGCAACCGTCGTGATTACAGTCTCACTCACTTTTGTGCCACTGGGCCACGACGGCCTCCAAATAAATATATATAATGTGTATATCTTTCTGCACAATCGAAAACTAAAGAACATACCTATATTCTTTTAGTTTTTACCGACTTCTGTAAGAAAAGGAGGTTATCAATTCGAGTTTTTTTATGTTTGTTACTTCAGAACTTTAAAAAAAAAGGAAAAGGAAAAGCATGGTTAAAATTGGTGTCAGAAGTGAGATTCCTCATCGTTGCATTTCTTTTCAATCAATTTCAAAAGAGTATGTTCTCATTTTCAACCGACTGCAAAAAAGGGAGAAGTTCCCAATTCGCCCGAATGTTTCTATGTATGTTCTTGTCAATATGCCAAAATGTTCGTTTGCACAAAAATAATACCTGATTAAGATTGAAGTTTTACATAGTACAACCACTACCTACTCGTTTGAGAAGCATCCTCTTAAGGTCTACCCATCACTTAAAATCGTAAAATAAATTATAACAACAAAAAAGCCGACTTCAAAAAACCAACTAAAAAGTAAAAAATAATTTTACATAAATTAAACCGTACTTTAATTTTGTTAAACAAAAAGAATTAATAAAAGATTTTATAATTTTGAAGTCGGTGTCAAGCTAATACTATCAAACTTACTACAAATTAAATTACTAAGCCTGTTAGTTTTACTTGGCACCGACTTCAAAATTATAAAATCTTTTTTTTATTATTTTTGTTTAATAGAGGCCAGTCGTAGCGCAGCGGCACGAGGTGTGACTGTAAAACCAACTGGTTGTAGGTTCGATCCCCACTCGAGGAGATGAAATATTTACTTAAATTTGTATTCCCATTTCTTCGCTCTGGTGTCGAGGTTAAGCGCGGCGTTGAATTCTGCCACTCAACACGTAATGCCTCCAGAATTCGGCAGAAAGTGGGGAACGGAGTGTCTTAACACTAGGTTCCCTCTCTCTACCCTGCTGTGTGCGGGATACAGCGTGAAGCTGATTTATATTTGTTCAATTCCAATTAAACGCACCACGATGCGTTTCATAATTTCCTTGTTACGCTTATATTCATTTATTTTCTTCTTCATTGTGATCCAATTCTCATGTTATGTGACTATGTGTATAATAATGTGGTGTGTATATTTAATACATACTCTTTACTAGTAATATAAAGGGAAAAAGTTTGTTTGTTTGAATGCGTTAATCTCAGGAACTACTGGTTCGATTTGAAAAAGTATTTTCGTGTTAGATAGCCCATCTATTGAGGAAGGCTTATATAACATCACTTGGCTTAGTGGTCAGAGCGCCTGGTCGGTTTCCAGGAGGCGCGGGTTCGAGTCCCGCTACGTACAAGTTTTTATACGTTTTCTAAATAAGTATATAATATCACGCCAAGATATATATAAAAAAACGAGATAACTCGAGAGCTTCAGCGTATATATATTAAAAAATTGTTACCCTTAAAAAGTTTTAAAAAAAGACCGCGACAAAAAATGTGGGATTTGAAACCACAACCATGGCATACTGCCGTTTAAACCGTGCTTTTTAAAGTAATGTTGTCTATTTATATTTAATTTATTTTTCAAATAATTTTCTAAATTTTTTTAGCTTCACGCTGCTAAATGGGATTAGCAAAGTAGGCAGAGAGAACTTTATGTTAAAACACTCCGTTTCCCAATTTCCGCTGAATTTTTTAAGCTATTGCGTGTTGAATAGAGAAACTCAACGCCACTTCGACACCAGAGCGAAGAAATGATATTATAAAATAATTCATTTCAAATGAGAATCGAACCCACAACCTGTCGCGTTTACAGCCACACACCCTTGCGCCACGACTGGCCTCGCTGACATGTTTATATTTAAATCTCTACGAATGCAAAAGTTCAACTACGCGTGTCAATTTCTGCGATATGGATGTTTTGATTTAGAATTGATGATGCAGACGCATTGATATTTAATATCTAATAGGTAATAGAATCTAATAGAAAAATAAGTCTTTTATATTAATTATTAAAATGTGACGCAATAATATTTTTATAATTACATATTATATGTTATTTAAGAGGCCAGTGCTTAGACAAGCGATTGCAAATGCGACCAGTTGTGAGTTCGATTCCCGCTCGTGGAAAGTAAATGAAATCAATCAATTTTGACTGATTGATTTGAGTTCCGACACTCAACACGCAATGCCTTAAAAACTGGGAAAAAAGGGGAACGGAAGTCGAAAAAGTCTTAATGGGAACGGAGTGTCCTAGACGTAACTAGATTTCCAGGATTCCGTGTAAAAAAAATACTTGATATAATTTTTTTGACCTCGTTTCAATTAAGTAAAAATTAATAATTAATATTGTGGTACAAATTTTATATTTCATAAATTGTAACATGAACTCGTTTAATACGCCTATAGTGGTTACCTCTCTTTACGCAATCGGTTAACCCCGTGGTCGTGAGCTAACGCTTGTGCACTCGGTAATAGTACGTAGTTACTGTGACATTAGTAGTTTCCTTGTTATTTAAGCCTTTAAGGTCTATATGAACTGGTTTCATATAAAATGTCACGTTTTTGGCATTTGATTGTATGAATTTATTATCTTATATTTATTATTAGATCGTTCGAGGAAATAAATTTTATTATTTCTTTTTATTGGACTTTATTTTCTTTTTCCTTTGACGCGTTTATCGTTGATAATTTTTATGATTATGGATTTAAGAAGTTAAAAAATATTATTTATATCAATTTTTATATTTCGTATCAAAATTGATATAAATAATATATTAATTATAATTAATTAACTTTAGTAATTCTCGAAACAATAATCTATTTTTTCCGGCTTCACGCTGTATCCCGCATGTAACAGAGTAGGCAGAGGGAACCTAATGTGAAGATATTCCGTTCCCCACTTTTAAGAAAATAATAATAATCTTTATTATTATTGTTTTATTTTATAAAAAAATACAAAAGTTTTAATTGTAATTTAGTCAATTTAGTAATTAATAGACGTGCATATATTGCAGGAAGCCAATTAACCTTGATATCTAATTTTATGGCGAAAATTTTGGATAAAATAGGTAATAAGTGAATCTATCATTTTCATGAACGAAACTGATAATAGAAGCTAATTTAAAATCCAATAATGAAAATATGTAAGTAATTTTAAAAAAAGCTTATAAAAAAATAGAGAAATTACGGAACTCTAAATATAGAAAAAAATAGGTTTCTTTCTACGTTGGAATTTTGCAAACTAATATTGTAAACAGGAAATGCTGATGAATGATTCCACATCGATTTGCGAAATAATGTTTAAATTATAGTAGTTTCTGATGAAAAAAAAAACAATTATTTTTTTTTAACTTTGCCTAATTAATTTTAACTGTGGGCAACTATTTTCATCTTTTTTAATTAAAACGGATTTAGATTTAAACTTGTATATTGAGTTAATCATAAACAACCGAAATGTAAAAAAAATAGTTATTTTTTAACTTTGCCTATTTTTTATTTTTGATTTTGGGCAAATATTTAATTTTTAACGGATTTAATATCAAACTCACACGTTGTATTAATAATAAATAACTGAAAACGGGACTAAAAGCCAATTTTGTTCCAGCGTCAGCGGGTGGGCGCGGGCACGGTGGCGGCGGCGCGCGCGCGGCGGTAAGCGCTCGCCGACGCCGGACCATGCGCCGGGGCCGGCCGCCACAGCCAGTGCGACCGCGCCGCGCCGCGAGACCGCGCGCACCATGCTCAACATGAAGCTCAAGGAGCGCCTGGCGCTGGCCCTCAGCGCCTTCCTCGTCTTCTTCACGCTGATGCTGGTCGTCGACCTCCAGATGGACTACGGCATATCCGGCCACAGGATACCCCTGCACGGAAGGGTCAAGATAGGCGACGACGCGGATAAAGGGAGATCGGCCTATATAGAATTTCGGAAACGTTTCCTACAGAAAAGGTGAGAGTGATGTGTTATTTTAAGTGTTTTCGATGTTTAGTGAATTTTCGAGGTATGTAATTTTTTTTCTAAACTATAATTAAGAAAAATAAGGAAATTCTGTTTTTTTTTACAAAATAATCGGCATATTAATAATTGTAAATGTCAAATTATTAAAATATATTTCCATTACTTCTGTTTATTAGTGAGCCCGTATCATCGCGTTATCACATGTTGAATAGTTTGACAGCGTCTTGTGTGATAAGAGAATATGTATGTTTTCTCGTTAAATAAACAAAACATCCTTAGGAATTCTTATAACTTTTAAATGTTGTGTAATAAGTTAATAAATGGTAATAAATATGTTATAATATGTGTGGTAATAAACATAAAGTACTCCTACGTTTTATTTTTTAATTTAAATAGCATTTCAGAAAAAAATATAATAAAAGACATTATCAATTATTAAATTATCATTATAGCGTGAAGCTGATAATTTTTTTTATTATAAAAATTAGACATGCGACAGTGACATATTCTAGTAACTCTAATTGCATTCTGTATATAAATTTGAATCTTCCAAAGTTTCCTTTATATCGTCATGGCTCGATACCTCGATAAATTCTCCTATCGCAACTTTCTATGAAACTCTCTATTAAAATTAAACTTAAATGAGACATTTTTATTAGTGCAAAGAAAGAAAAAGAAATTAAAATACGATTCTGAAAATTTAATTTCTCTATTAAATGTAGCGTCTCTATTTTTTTTATTATATAGTACATACAGTAAAAGAAAGTGTCATTTGATGATAATAACAAATATAATTATAAAGTAAAATTTTGTTTGTACATTTACAAAAGCTGACCTTGTCAACACCACACTCTGCATAATTCATAGCTAAATGTTAAAAGAGGCTCGACAGGGATAGAATTTTTTTCACATTTTTTCTTATAAATCTTTATTTCCGTTAATATAAAGAAAATATTATTTGCGGCGTTGAGTTCCGCCACTTAATACACGCAAAGCCTCCGGAATTCGGTGGAAAATGGAGAACGGATTGTCTCAACCCTGGGTGGCCTCTGTTTACCCTGCTGTGAAGAAAAAAAATAAAGAAAATAAGACCGTTACACTGTATATCTGTCTCTACATTATAACCCGCTTAGTGATTTGATTTAAAGCGTGTACAAACAACACTATAGAGAAATAACTTATGATTTGAAAAAAAATAAAAGTTATTAATGCAAAATATATTTTTTTAGAAATTGTGCGTGCTTCATATTGGTTATCCAATTAGACAAGAAAAGTAAAAAAAATCTTCATTTTTTTATGGATTTTTTTAAGAAAACCTTTCTTACTTTCTTTCTTTCTGCTTAGAACTTTTTACATACAATTTTGGCGCAAGTAGTTCAAATTATCGAAAAATACCCAAATAATCTTATTAAGATTAAAAGTTTTATGTCTTCGCCTTATATTGTTATCATTTATCTATCAGCCACCGAACAAAGATTAACCGATAAATATAAAAACACTGCTAACATTTTAATTACTGTATTGACTTAGGTACTAATGACATTACTAAAAATAATCTTTTGTCTTTATTATGTCGTGTTTAATTCTACCACATAAACTAAACAAAAAAAAAACAATATAAGTTAAATAAACTCCCAACGTTTCGCCGTTTTTTTTCGAAACAATGCGTCTTAAATGGCGGAACTCAACGCTAGGTTTTTGCCTTGGTTGCCAGAGCGGTGAATAAATAATAATTCATGTTCTCAAGTAGGGACCGAACCCACAATCGTCGCATTACAGTCACTGGGTCACGACGGCCTCTTAAAATAAGTAAAGTAAAACAAAACATTTTTTAACCACAGCTTAGTTAAAATAATTTAAACGGAACATTTGATCTAATTGAATAATTTAATCCAGTCGTGGCGCAACGGTACAAAGTGTGACTGTAAAACCGACTGGTTGTGGGTTCGATCCCCATTCGAGGAGATGAAATATTTACTTAAATTTATATTTCCATTTAAAAGATGGTCCTATGGATGTCTTTTTGAGAATAAATTTAAAATCATATAACTAAACAATAAACAGTAGGTATACTGTATTTGCAAAGAATTTTAATTTATATTATACAGTTTTTGATATATATTTTGCTTTATTATTTATAATTAAAATTCTGAAATTATAAGATACCAGAGTACAGAAAAGAAAACATTAAATATTTCATTTCCTCAAGTGGAAATCGAACCCACATCCTATCGCCTTTACAGTCACACGCTCTTGTCTCTGAGCCACTACTGGCCTAAAACAACTATGGAAAGGAAAATAAGTAAAAACATATTTCCAAATATAGCATTTGATTATCACTATACAAGCGTAATGCAATATCGCTAGTAGGTATTTAGAATATGTTCTGATAAAAATATCTGTGTGATAATTTTTGATAAATAAGTAGATTGTGATAAGCGTCCTAGTAATTTGGAAGGGCCGAAATTTATTTTGCCGTGTTGAATTGTTGAATATATATTTTTTCACTTCACGCTGTATCCCGCAGGGTAGGCAGAGGGAGCCTAGTGTTAAGACACTCCGCTCCCCACTTTCCGACCAATTCTGAAGGCATTGCGTGTTGAGTGACGGAACTCTATGCCGCGATTTGCCTCGATAGCAGAACGAGGACATAAGTAGTAGGGAGTGGTGCGTTCTGGCTCATTAAATTGATCGCCTTATCAATCAAAACTTTCCGCGGATTTTCTCGCGGGTCGCGGTTTTGATTAATTAATTGACCGCGGATTAAATTGATTACCCCGCGTCCGCGGATTTTTTCGCGGTTAGTACCCGCCATAGTTTCGTGTCTTTTCATAGAGTAGTAGGGATTGGTGCGTTCTGGCTCATTAAATTGATCGGCTTATCAATCAAAATTTTCCGCGGATTTTCTCGCG
>JAATLQ010035583.1:10020-30255 GCA_013421005.1 Heliconius erato x Heliconius himera
GTCTGAATTTCAAATTTTATAAAAATCGGTGCAGATTAAATTTTTTTTCCATACAAACTTTCAACCCCTATTTCATCCCTTTAGGGTTACAATTTTTAAAATTCCCTTCTTAGTGGATGTCCAGAATATGAAAATAAACATCTGCCCAAGTTTCACGTTTCTACCATCAGCGGTTACGGCTCTGCGTGCGTCTTACCTCAGTCAGTCAGCACAAGTCCTTTTATATATATAGATATGTATTTTTTTATGTTCATTTTGTGTTTTACTTAAATGTAGAAAGTTTTTGACTACTAGGTCAAATCAATGTAAATAAAAAACAATATAGATTTATAATACATTTTAGTTCTTGTTTTAGCTTCACGCTGTATCCCACACATTCTATGTGTGTGAGTAGGCAGAAAAAACCTCGGAACCTTGTGTTACGACACTCCTTTCTCCTGTAAGACACTTTCCTTCTCCAGTTTCCACCGCTCGTCACCAGAGCAAGTAAATGAAAATATTGAATATTTGATTCTCTCGTGTTGGGAGAGTTTTATCACGTCACGGTTACCTCCAATATAGCATACACGGCAGAAAAAACCCAGTGTTAAAGCACTGCCTGACAGCTTTTTCATGTTGCATTTTAAGCATTGGAGAAGTGAATGAAGACGCTGTAATTACATTAAAATAAAATTTAAAATTTCTAATGAGTTAAGCATTATTATTAGTACAGAGGCGGTAACAGTCACTCACCAAATATTTCTCTTATACAGATTTATTTACAATATTTTTACAGACAATTAAATATGTGTAATTATTGCAATTGTAAATAGAGGGACAGCTTCTGATTGTAAGCGTGGTGGTTATTATAGGTTCGATCCGTTCATAGGAATGATTATATTTAATTTATTTTTATTGGCTTGTTCTAATATAATATAATGTTTCGCTCTCGCTTTGCTTTATAGACCGGCGTTGAGTTACGCCACACTACACGCAGCACGGGAAATCAGTAAAAGTAAAAAATATATATTTAAGTACATTTATTAATAAACCACTTAAACATAAATTAATATACGTAATAGCATATTGCTCATATAAACTAATAAACCTAATTGCAAATCACTTAGATCCTTTGATATCGATGGTTATCACTTGATTGGATATGGAGGTTATAGGCGACTGGGGCTCTATACGTGAACTGTTCAAGCGTTAATGTTTAAATATCGATATATTAACTTCCTGATATAAGGGTTTCGATATTTATTTTGCTAGCTTTACGTTGTATCCCGCATTTACCATGGTGTGCAAGGGGAACTTTGGCTTAAGATACTTAGTTCCCTACTTTAAGATAATTTTTTCAGAGATTGCGTGTTAGATTGCGGAACTGAACGCCGCGCTTTGTCTTTTTACGAGAGCGGGAATGGAAAATAATTAATCAAATCGTTTTTTATACTATCAATAGATTTTATTGAATAAAAATTATTTTAACATTGAAAACAGTAATTATATTGTCGGAGTTGATAGAGTTGCTTACTCTATAATTATGATATACGTACGTCAATGTATAGATTCAAAGTTTTGCGCTGTTTGAGTAGAAAGATACATTAGTAATTCACCTAAAGAAATCATGCCATAAAATCTAAGGTGAAATATTTTTTACTCAAAAATAATTTTGAAATCACTATTGGATCGTCGTATGACCATAAAGTTACTACCACCTCAGAAGGCTCTGTTAGAAGACCCGCTGAGAAACTGAATATAAGATCAATAATATTTGTCTATACCGATACTTTGAACTTCTATAGTAGATTTAAATTACATTTTACAATTTTATTATAGACACGTATTATTATTTTTTTTCTAAAGATATTGTGTGAAAAATGAAAAAAGTATAAAAGTGTTTGAGGACTGAGGATGGATGTTTGTTCCACATTCACACAAAATCTACTAAACAGATTTAAATGTAACTTTACAGTAATATAGCTTATAGGTATATCAGAACAGCATTGAATTGGATACAATTTATGTAAATATTTTGTATATATGTATATATTTTTTGCTATAATATAATAATAAATTTAAGCAGGCGAAGCCGCGTTAATATCGCTTGTATAAAACACGTAAGACAGAAATGGATAAACAATGTTCTTACCACAGAAAAGTAATAAATAATAGCGGCCTGCCATTGCCGAAATTAGTCTAGCGGGCTGCGGATTGAATTTCTTTTGTCTCGTGTTGCGTTCTGTATCTACGTGATGAGAATTAATGTGGTTATTTGGAAACATGTTTTTTTTTTGTTTTTCAAGTAAAATACATTTTTTTTTATTGTAAGCTTATATTGATTGTAGCTAATTTTTTTTAATGTTTTCAATCTTTATTAATGAAATGATTTTTGTAATCGTTAAAAAGTACAGAGTTTTTTTACACATTTTTATAATGCAATTAGGTATGTTGTCGTTGCAAAAAATTTGATTTGTTATTATGTCAATAAGCAAAATCTGATCTTCTTCTTGATTCAAGATAGCTGCTACACAAAAAGATCTAAGAAAACTGAACGTAATGAGATTTGTATACACGTTTTTAATAATACTTACCAAGAACATGTATACGATATATAGAGTGCAATTTTTTTTATTTTAATATATATAATAATATTTTTGAGCAATATTCACTCATTTTTCCATCAAATTGGCCTGTTTTATAGCTTAGTGCTCTTTACGATTGTACAGGTTTTCCAAGTAAAAGATTTTAAAACTAAAAGAAATATTTATTCCAGGCGGTCTCTGATTTTGAAAGACAAGGTGCATCATTAAACTCGCAACGTCACGAATTCGGACGGAAAACGGAGAACGTGCCTTGACACTGGTTCGTTCTACCCTGTTGTATTCAGAATATGTTTTATTTTTGTTTTACTCTGTATCTCCCACATAGTTTGGTAGGTAGAGAGAACCTAGTGTTATGACACTCCGTTCCCAGAAACTTGCATCCCATCCCATGTTTTCGCCGAATTCGAATTCGAGAGGCATAGCGTGGCATTCAACACGTAATAATTTCAACCAACAAAATATGAAATTAAGGAAATAGAAATACATAACAAATATTACTCACGTATTTCATGGAAACACATTCATTGACAGAGAGTGAGCTTTACGAGTCATGGCCACTAAACTACATATAACGTTCAGGCGTAAACAGATCAAGTTGTTGACCTATTTTGGACAAAAGGCGAATGGAAACCGCGCCCTGACAAGATAGTACCTATACCTACCTAAGTGTGTGAGTTCAGACTTAGTGCATATTGAATGTAGTTTGTGGCAGTCGTGGAAAAGGGGCACAAGCGTGTGACTGTAAACGCGACAAGTTGTGGGTTCGATTACCACTCGAGAAAATGAAATATTTTATACTTTCTTTTCTTCGCTCTGGTGATGCGGCAAAGCGTTGCTCAATGCCACGCCTTTGCCTCAATACTAGAGCGAAGAAATTAAATATGAAATATAAATTTAAATAAATATTTCATTCATTGATTGGAGATCGAACCCACAACCAGTTGATTTTACAGCCATACTTTGTGCCCCTGCGCCACGACTGGCCTCTATTAAGCAAGTTTTAATAATTTAGTCTCGCAAATCGCTTTCAAATCTAATTTTAAATCATCATCCCAAAGTGGCCTATATTAGAATCACGTCCATATAAGTTCTTTATTTGCTTGTACAAAGCTCTAAGTACCGAAGTTTTGTCACGTAGTGTGGAAAAATCACGAGTAATACTAATATTTTGTTGTTGTATATATTTGTACGCGGTATTTTATTTCACCTGAAAACATATTTATGTTTATTCTTTCGCTTTGAAGCCGTCGTAGCGTAGTGGGACGGCGTATGATTGGTAACGCGATGGCTGTGGGATCAATTTTTACTCAGGGGAAGGTTTGAATTATGAATTTCAATGATTTAAGCGTAAATCTTTCCTTTTTAATATCACGAAAGTTTAGCGGAAAGTAGGGAATGAAGTATCTGTCTCTGCTGCGTCCATTTTGTTTTGTGTAGAAGAAATAAAAATGTTGAAGACTGAAAGGTTTTCTCGTTTATGATGATGTAAATGAGGAATATTCCGTCCAACTTTATCCTACTTAATACCAGCCTGTCTATTAGAGGTATACCTATTATGACATTAAGTAATATCGGTATAAAATGTTCTAATCATTATAACATTTTTAGAATTACGTTTAATGGGTCTAAGGTTCGCTACATATTGCCCGCTTAAAATTTGATCCTGCTGAATAACCATAAAAAATATAAAACACTGACGTTATGTACATTTTATACCATTTGAGAAGTAAAAAATACAAAATCAGTTTTTATTTTATTTCATACTGTAAAGAATGCAAATCAATTGTCGAAACCTCTGATAATATGACATTTTGCTTAATAGTCTATTAGTAGGTTTACACTCTAAGCCTAAACTAAAATTAAATTCTTTCATTGTATGCCTTTATTATATTAACTTATGTTTTTATTTTCGTATTATAACTTAAAATGATTTGTTTCTTACAGAGATCACGATCGCCCAGCAACTCGGCGCAAAGGCAGCTCGACGAGGCGGACCTGTTCATGGACCTTATCAAAGACGTCGCCAATGAACTGGACATAGATGTACTTTGTCATAAGGTAAGATTTATAATTCATTTATTTTTTTTTTAGTTTCACGTTGTATCCCTCATAATGGAAGGTTAGGCAGAGATTATCTAGTGTTAACACACTCGAGTGGTGGAACTGAACGCCACAGTCATTTCTTCTTTTTACATTAAATCACATATTGTTAAGGCTGCCTGTTTACTTTAAAGATTTGACATGTTAGAAACCGTAACCCAACGCTGCGCTAACCTGAAAATAATTTTTACTAATTGATTTTGTATTGTATAAATTAAAATAATTGATAACTTTTTTAATTATAAACTGTCAACACAACACTGAATCACCTATAAAGATACACGGTGCGTTGCGTTGTTATTGCTTTTCTATTACATACTAGTAATAGTGTGTAAACATTATTTTCTCTCTGATATTGCTAAACAAAAGAGAAAATGATGCAATAATGGTTAATACTGATTTATAGATATTGTTTGTATAGTTTCCATTGCGATTCATCATCAATCAATATTTTCCCAATTTAGTGGATACAATTTAGTATCGTACACCATCTAATTATTAATAACCATTTTAGGGATGGGTGTTATTATTATTACATATTATTACTAGAGGGCGCGCGCGGCTTCGCCCGCTTATTAGGAGTGAATTCTAAAAAAACCACGAAACACGTGTTCAATAAAATATTTTTAACAGTCTGAATTTAATTTTTTATAAAAATCGGTGGCGATTTAAAGATTTTTCCATATAAACTTTCAACCCCTTATTTGAACCCTTAGGGGTCGAATTTTTAAAAACCATGAAACACGTAAGCAATGAAATATTTTTAAAAGTTTGAATTTCAAATTTTATAAAAATCGGTACAGATTTTTTTTTTTTCCATACAAACTTTCAACCCCTTTTTCATCCCTTTAGGGTTAAAATTTTTTAAAATCCCTTCTTAGTGGATGTCCAGAATATGAAAATAAACATCTGCCCAAATTTCACGTGTCTACCATCAGCGGTTACGGCTCTGCGTGCGTCTTACCTCAGTCAGTCAGCACAAGTCCTTTTATATATATAGATATTATGTACATGTCGAAAACAAGTGTTTTCTTAAAAAATAAAAATTAAACCTTCACGCTGTATCCCGCACACAACAGGGTAGGCAGAGGGAACCTAGTGTTAAGACACTCCGTTCCCCACTTTCTGCCGAATTCTGGAGGCATTGCGTGTTGAGTGGCAGAACTCAACGCCGCGCTTAATCTCGACACCAGAGCGAAGAAAATGGAAATATAAATTTAAGTAAATATTTCATCTCCTCGAGTGGGGATCGAACTCACAACCAGTCGATTTTACAGTCACACTTCGTGCCGCTGCGCCACGACTGGCCTCGGGTTTGTTTCTTTTCTTACAAGTGGCCAAGCTGGTCGAAGTTGGCAAATATGTTCAGATGAAACTGACTAGAATAAGTTTATAATAATACCCTATATGTATATCTCTAGAAATATATCTAAAACTAATAAAGATATGATTAAATCGACGTATTTCGAACGAAATTGTATATTAAATTATGAACACTTCGTCATTTATGTATCTTATGGTATTTAATATAGTCTAGTTCAGTTATGTTTTTGAGGCGTGTCGTCGTGGCGCAGTGGCACAAGGGAGTGACTTTAACGCGGCGGTTGTGGGTTCGATCCCCACTCGAGGGAATGAATTATTATTTCTTAATATTTTCATTCTTTTGCTCAGGTACCAAAACAAAAACCCTGCGTTGAGTTCCGCCATTCAACAAGCAATTCCTCGTAAAATTCGGCGGAAAGTGAGGAACGGAGTGTCTTAACACCAGATTCCTTCTACCTTCCATGCTGTATGCGGGATACAGCGTGAAGCTTATAGTCTAGTTATAAAGAAATTTAACTAGTAAATAAAAATGTTTATTAAAACCTAACACTTATTAGAGAGCAGTGTTAACATTCGCGTTTATGTGAACCATAAAAAACGTAATAGCAAGTTATGATAGATCTCGTAAAACACAAATTACTCTGACAATATACTAAAATATATCGCACAGTGTAGGCCTTTGTTAATGAAGAATATATTGACACTTAAATAACGAAATGGGATTGATAGTAAATGTTCACTGCGGCTTCACGCTGTATCCCGCATCTAGCAGGATAGGCAGAGGAAACGTGGAAATCTAGTGTTAAGATACTCTGTTCCCATTAAGACACTTTCGTTCCCCAATTTCCGATGAATTCGGGAGGCATTGCGTGTCATGTGGCGGAACTCGGCGCGGCGCTTTGCGTTGTTACCAAGTGGGAATCGAATTCACAGCCGTTTATAGTCGCGTGCTTGTGCCGCTGCACCTCCACTGGCTTTAATGTCTAGATATATTTAATCCAAAATATAACTGAACTAGCTCTTTCTTGCGGCTTCGGCCACATTTTAAAACGATTAACGTGCTGTTGTTTAACCTATAGCCTTCCGAAATAAATAAACTATCTAACACAAAAGGATTTTTTCAATTCAAATCAGTTCCTGAGATGTGTACGTTCAAATAAACAAACACTTCACTTTTTCGGCAAATTTTAGTATAGAAGTAATGATGATCCATCAGCTTGAATACTAAGGATGTCAAGTTAATAATTAATTGGATTCTAATACAGAACCGATATTCAATATACGAATAAACAATAAAATTTATGATTTATATTTGTAAATGTACTTTATATATGTATTTTATCAGTTGGCTGAACCCCGTAGTTGCCTGATTTAACATTGCATAGCTGTTCAACGGATTGCTCTAATAGTTTAACATGTTGTTAAGCCATTTATTAGGTATGATTTCAATAAATTTACACTATCAATAAAAAAAATTGAAGCGGCTTGCGGTTTCCTCGACGTGGTAACAAGACAAAACACAGCGATAGTACCGCCGTTCAACCCGCAATGTCTCAATAATTAGGCGTTGCTAGGAAAACAGAATGTCTTAGAACTAGGTTGCCCTTAATACCTTGTTTTATATAATTTGTGGGATACGGCGCAGTACTCAAAAAAAAGTATGAATATTTTAATCATTTTTTAAAGTGTTTATCCACACTTAGGAAAGAAAAATACTTATTTAGAAAACGTATAAAAATATTAACGTAGCAGGACTCGAACCCGCGCCTCCTGGAAACCGACCAGGCGCTCTGACCACTAAGCCATACCCCTACAGAGATGCTAACAACATAAATAAGTTGTAACAAGCATATAAAAATTTCGACGTAGCTTGATGAGAACGTAGTGGCCTGGTCGGTTTCCAGGAGACGCGGGTTCGAATCAAGCTTCGTTCAGATTTTTATACGTTTTCTAAATGTATAAATGTTTTTTTAATTTTCTGTTAAAGTGCAAAGGATATAATATTTTTTACCCTTTTCTTTACTTTCTGCTCGTGTAAAGTTATTGTATATGTCGCTCATTGTCTCGATAAACCTATTAACAGACATTGCAGAAAATATTAAAAAATCGTTTTATTATAATAGATTTAGAATTCACAACCACTGCCTTCTCTTTATTAAATATGAATAATTAATAATTTTATCCCTTTTAAAATGTAAATGGAAAAGTTCCTGCAATTTTTTAAATTGATCGGGACCGTTTCCAATAAGGCCATTTTACGAGTCTTGAGCTTTCAAATAAAAGCAATTTCACGGTTCACTCTTTTGTAGTATACGTCCCGTATTCCACAATGCATATTCATATGTCTTGTTCAAAGAAATATATTTTATACTAAGTATATCTACACTATATTAAACGACAGTGGGAAGAGGTTCAATTATTTTTACTAAATTTTATTAGTTTGTATTTTGGCTATCTTAACTTCTATAGCTTTTAAACTGATATTTCTTACAAACTTTTAACCAAATGCGGATTACACTTATACAACTGGTAGTACTGATAAATGCAACATTTTGTCTACGCCTGTTTTTTTTTTAATTAAGTATCATTTATAATACTTAACTTAACTTAACTTAGCTTCACGCTTTATCCCTTGCGGGGTAGTCAGAGAGAACGGAGCGCCAAACGCTACGGTCTCTACATACCTCTTTCGCCTCCAATCCGAAAAATTTATAATACGAAATTCATATATGCATATTACATACATACTCTATACTTAGAGGCCAGTCGTGGCGCAGTGGCACAAACGGATGATCATAAACGCGACATGTTGTGAGTTCTATTCCCACTTGAGGAAATGAAATATTTATTTTTTGATTTCTTCGCTGTCATAACGGTGGTTGAGTTCCGTCACTCAACACGCAATACCTCGGCGAGAAAGGATTCGGCGGTAAATGGAAACGGAAGTATCTTAATGCGAACAGAATATCTTAACATTAGGTGCCCAGGTTCTCTCTGCCTACCAAGGAGATATACGGGATACACTGTGAAGCTAATAGAAATATATACATACAAAATATAACATATAACTTGAAGTTATTAAATTTTCTACATATTCGTGTGCTCAGCGAGAGGACAAAAAAATATCTTATATGTATCCAAGCCACGTACGTGAAAGGATAAAGGCTATGAAATAAAATGTATAAAGAAATTCCGGTATTAAAAGATATACTATGGACGGTGTGTCTGTGTATGTCTCTTTTGACCCTCGCTAGCCGTAAGCCTTAGATACTTATATATTGTATTACTAATCGGGACCCTTTTATGGGAAACATTATCTATTAATATATTGGGGATATATGTTACAGTTAAGGCTAGGCAGAGGGAACCTGGAAACCTAGTGTTAAGACACTTTCATTCCCCACTTTCAGCAACTTGACTATCATGGTAATCGGACCTAATTAAAGAGTAGAGTAATATTTCCCTATAAAATATAACTTTCCCGTCATAGAATTAGATCGGAAATTAGAGTACGGTGTGGTATATTCTGACTGAAAGAGGTCAGTGAGTATGTTATACGAACAGAATTCAGCTTAGTTCAGCTTGGTTATTGAGTTGGCGCCTCAAGCGTGTGAATGGACAGGTTTATTCATAATTGAATATTAGCGAGATGTGAATAGTAATGCAAGTTTAATATTAACTTACTTTGAACATTTCATAAAATTTCAAAAGTTGGTGTATTCATAATCTTATATCTGCTCGTTTGTTCGAGGCCAGTCGTGGCGCAGGGGTACAAAGTGAGCGCGGCGTTGAGTTCGCCACTCAACACGCAATGCCTCCAGAATTCGGCAGAAAATGAGGAACTGAGTGTGTTAACACTAGGTTCCCTCTGCCTACTGCTGTGTACGGCATACAGCGTGACGCTGTACCTGCTCGTTACAGTAAAAAAAAAACATCTGTTTGATAACTTTTTAAACTAACAACTTCTTGGAAAGATCAAATGTTATGATGTGTTTCCACTTGTTGATTAAAATAGATACGACTTTATAGTTTACGGTCAAAGGTTACATTAAACGACCTATTTCAGTGTTCACACGCTTCTTCCTCAGATATTCCACCCCCAAGTTTATCTTTGAATTCATGTATGTACCCACATTTTCTACAACATTGAAACAAAATTTATTTTGTTAGAACATACGTAGGTGTAGAGAAGTTTTATTATTAAAATGTAATTTAAACTTTTAATAACTATATATAAATGCAATAGATGTGGGTTCGATTACCACTCTAGGCAATGTATCGAATTCGGGCAAAAAATGAACCTAACCTGTTATTGCGGGAAAAAATCGTGACTCTAACATTTTTTTCTGTTTATTTTCCGCGTTTTTAAGGCAGGCAAAAATATCATTCCGCCCTCCGGCTCCACGCCACATAAGCGTTTTTTTATCTATATCATATACTTGCTTGAATTGAATCTATAACCTAATATAAATACAAAAATAAAAGAAACCAATAATAGTTCAATGTAGTAAATATTTGATTATTGAAAATATAGATAAATAAACTATTAATGTTAATCAGATAGAAATTATATTGCTTGTTTCTGGACGATTTACATTCACATTATGTATCTAATTAAGCGTACATTAGTGAAGCTACTTATTTATGTTTATAGAAGTTATATTTAAACATATAATATTTCCCGTGATATTTATGAGAAATATACCACGACGACCTTGCCATCCCTTTTTGTAGGGGAGGTCTACCTTTGTAGTTCACAAAGGATTCATTCGCAGAATATCCGTTACAAATCTGGACTTTACGTGATTATTTTCTTTGACTTTTTTGTCCATGGATATAAATGAAAAAGTCAAAATCAAATCAGCTTCACGCTGTATCCCGCACACAGCGGGGTAGGCAGAGGGAACCTAATGTTAAGGAACTCTATTCCCCACTTTCGCCGTTGAGTGGCGAAAATTAACTCCGGGCTTTTGCCTTGGTGCCAGGGCGAAAAAATAAAAATATGGATAAGTAATAATTAATTTCTTCGAGTGGACATCGAACCCACAACCGTCGCGTTACGGTCACACCCTTGTGCTCGTGCCACGACGGCCTCGTTTTTAGCACAATAAATAAAAAGGTGACCGATTTTTTTAATTGACATTGAAAGCTCTCAGTGAATCTAATTGATACTAGCCCTTTATAAGTACTGAGGTACTACAGTATTAGAATAGTTGTTATTAAAATTTCATGAGGCACTAGTGGCGCAGTAGCGCAGCGACTGTGAACACGACGATCGTATATTCGATTCCTACTCGTGAGAATGAATTATTTTCTTTGATAAGAAGAAAAAGCGCGCCATTGAGATACTTCCCTCAACACTCAATGTTTAAAAAATAAGACATGCGGAATAAAGCGTGTGGCTAAAAGAGATTAAGCTTAAAAAAACAATGTTTCGACATTTTTAAAGTATTATTCCACACGTAAGAAGAAAAAATACTTATTTAGAAAACGTATAAAAATTTGAACGTAGCGGGACTCACCCACCCACGCGTCCTGGAAACCGACCAGGTTCTTTTCGACGTAGCTTGATGAGAGCTTATGGCTTAATGGCGCTCTGCCTGGTTGGTTCCCAGCAGGCGCGGGTTCGAGTCCCGCTACGTTCAAATTTTTATACGTTTTCTAAATATCTATTTAACAATGTTTCGATTTAGCATGGCAGGCTCAGAAAAACTTTTGATGAGTGATTCCACTCTCCTATTAGATATTGTGTACATAAATTTTATAACAAACAAATATTTTAAAAATGTACATATTATTTTTGGTATCAAATAATAACTTATCTCATATTTTCAGTTTAAATTTTAACATTATTTATAGTGTCATACTGAAATCATAAACGCAATTATGCATATAATATAATAATTCACCGTTAACTAGAGCTGGTCGTAAATCTATCCAAATTTAATAACATACTTATCTAATTATTGTGCTGCGATAATTAACTATGATTTAAGATTATGTTGCTGCTGTGTTAATTGGGTGTCTGTATATCTTCATAAATCTGCATCTTATATAGATTGTTTTATTTAACTTTACGTTGTATACCGCATATAGCAGGGTAGGCAAAAGGAACCTGGGAATGTAGTGTTAAGACACCCGGTTCTTATTCGGATACCTTACTCCAGTATCATCGGTTTCGAAGTTCAATCTTTTTTACCATTTTTACAATGTGCCAGAAACCAGCTGAGCACGTCTTTCCCTTTTTTTACCGTGATATCCTCGCTAGTACCTGTCATTCTGTGTTTCTCTTCATTGCGGATTCAATCAGCTAAGCTGACTCCGCATATCCTACGAAGAGATATCTCGCATCTTCACAGCATTCATTTTTCTTTTATTCTCCTAGTGTTTATTTTATATAAATACATATATAGATGATTAATTACTGATTTAAAAGAAGTAGTTAATTTTTAAAACGTTAAATTATAATACAACTACCGATTGACTAAAGTTAAAGCATGACATAAGACGACAGCAAATGCTTGAAACTTCAAATAATCTTGTTTCAAAATTTGTCACTTCTTGACATTTATGTTTTTGACAGTTAAAAACTAAAACAGCAAGAATAATAAATAAGTTGTAAAAGTGAAATATCAAGAGCAGTTTTACAATTCTTTAACATTAGAAGTTTTTATAGGAGTTTTCCCAACATTCCGCTGAATTTTCGCGACATTATGTGTTGAGTATCGTAACTCCATCGCCCCGCTTTGCTTTTTCACCGAGCGGGAATCAAATCCACAACTGACGCGTTTCTACACGTTGTGCACCTGTGCCACGACCACTTCAAATAAAGTGTAATATTAGGTAAATTGTAAATTGAGAACGTCTAGCGACCGAACCTAGATTGAAGGTGACTGAAGGGCTTTCATACATATCATTGTTTACGATTTAGACACAATAGAAGATGGTATTAACTGAAGTATTCATACAGTATTGCTTTTACGATATTAGAATGGATATAGGTTATTAGATATAGGTTATACAAGAATTTAAGTAATTATTATTTGGGTATTTATAGCCTCTAAATGTCTAGGGCGTACTATGGACTATGATTTGTTGAGATCTATAAAAATGTGGTACTACTATTATTACAATTACTAAAAAATAAATATAATATATTACACCTCTTTAAGTACTGGTACCTTTTTAAAATTATTAGTAATTAAAAACAAATTAGGCCAGTCATGGCGCAAGGGCACAAAGTGTGACTGTAAAATCTATGCATGTGTGTGGATTCGATCCCCACTCGAGGAAATGAAATATTTATTTACATTTATATTTTCATTTCTTCGCTCTGGTTGACACCTCATCGTCGTTCTTTACCAAGCAAAGCGCGACGATGAGTTCCGCCACTCAACACGCAATGCGTCCAGAACTCGGCGGAAAGTGGGGAACGGAGTGTCTTATAACTAGCGTTCTTCTGCCTACCCTAACGTGTGCGGGGTACAGCGTAAAGCTGATATTATTTTTAAAAAAATTATTATTATTAATATTTTTTCTTTTGCTTGACGCGTAGAATTTTTATAATATCCCTGGTCTTCCTTTCGTCCTTAGATTTTGCCTTTAAACAAATAATGTTATAAATGAGTACAACAAAAATAGAGCTTAACTACTCCACTAGGTTAAAAAAAAGATTCAAATCTTAAATAGGCATATCTTGTATAAACTTAATGTAAAACGATATTGCAATTTAAGTAAAACTGAATTAAGTAAACATTTCAATTAAAATAATTAAATAAGTTTCAAGTTGAAGGTAACTATTAATGAATAAATTAAATTTAATAGAAATTTCTTTGATACAATATTATTTTACATATTAACATTGTTTTTGTACTTTTAGTAAAGTTATTTATTAGAAATCTGAAGTATTAATTTTGAATTTCAATTTCGCAACGTTTATTGTCGAGTAGAGTAGAAAATGTAATATACTTGAGCGTAATCCTCTTTAGAGTAGACATAAGAAGGAGCAAAAAATTATAAATGATGATATCACATCGTTCAGGCGTTTAAAGGGAACTCAATGACATTAAAACTCTTTTAAAAAATATATAGATGCCTATATTTATATTTGAGGCCAGTCGTGGCGCAGGGGCACAAAGTGTGCCTGTAAATCGACTATTTGTGTGTTCGATCCCGACTCGAAGAGATGAAAAATTTATTTACATTTATATTTTCAGTTGAGTTCCGCCACTCAACACGCAATGCCTTCAGAAATTGGCGGAAAATGGGGAACGGAGTGTCTTAACACTAGGTTCCCTGCTGTGTGCGGGATGCAGCTTAAATATATATATATATATATATATATATATATATATATATATATATATATATATATTTGCTGCCCATGTTTAGAGTTTCGGTTTTTGATTACGCCAAGAAACATGCTTTAATTATTTTCACAATGTGTAACTCGTACTGAATGAACCAAAAAAAATAACAAAAAAATGTAAGCTAACATGAGACTCTATTATTACAGTGTTGATTATTTATTTTATTTTATTATTTGACTCTCGTTTCGCCTTATTTGATTATCATCTCTTATTTGAAGCTATTATCATGTTAGAGAACCCAAAACAACGAAAAATAAATCAAAAAATCAAATCAGCTTCATATTCAATCGGTCCTCACTTTCCACCGCGCTTTGCCTCGACACCAGAGCGAAGAAATAAGAAAATAAATATAAATGAATATTAAATATATGGGAAACGAAGTGTCTTAACATTCGGTTCCCTCTGGCTACCCTGATGTGTGCGGAATACAGCGTGAAGCTGATTTTAATAAATACTTTATTTCCTCGAGTGGGGATCGAAGCCACAAACAGTCGATTGTACAGTCACACTTTGTGCCCCTGCGCCACGGCTGGCCCAAAACAAATATTTATTTAAAATTTTTGGTTATTTGTCTGCTTATCTTTCTCTCTGTGCGAGCTTGTGTACTCTAATTTCAGAAACGGCTTAACAGATTTAAATGCAGTTCACACTGTTGTATTTCAGCAAACTTCCTCTAACGTTTAGTGTTTGTTTAGTTTAATCTGTTCATCAATTAAAAAAGTTATTTTAATTTAAATTATTTTGTTTATCCAAATGGCTACAGAGTAACTGTTTGATTAAATCGCCTTGAAACTTTACTTTTAAATGTATAGATAGATATTATTTTTAAAGTGCTTAAAGTGCTTTAAAGTGTTATTAGAATACGAAAGTAATTCATATCAGTAAATAAAGAATTGTATAGTTTAAACGAGCGAAGCCGTAAGCGGGTTGCTAGTATTTTAAAAGTTTAATAAAACAAATACAGACATTTTAAATGAATCTCTTCTTATGCTAAATGAAAAATTGAAATAAATTTTACTTAAAAATATCTCGCTGTCTTAAATCTTTTCCTTGACTAAAAAGACCTATTATTCTTACTTTTAATTAATTTTATGACTTTTTTAAGATCTGTTACCACTATGAAATATAAATGGGCGAGTTCATGAGATTAATTTTATGCTTTTTGTGGACGTGACTGATTTTACGCGAAAAACAAGATTCTAACGAAATTTATGTAAATATTCATATTTAATGTAAGCGTACCCCTGATATGATAAGACAGCAGTGACATTTCGGAGACTAAAAATAGACCAAAAAATATAATTTTATATTACATTCATTAATACATAATTGAGGCCAGTCGTGGCGCAGCGGCACAAAGTGTGACTGTAAACCCGACTGGTTGTGGGTGCAATCCCCACTCGAGGTGATGAAATATTTAGTTAAATTTATATTTCCATTTCTTCGCTCTGGTGTCGAGGCAAAACGGGGCGTTGAATTCTGCCACTCAACACACAATTCCTCCAGAATTCGGCAGAAAGAGGGGAACGGAGTGTCTTAATACTAAGTTCCCTCTGCCTAGGGCCTTAGGCCCCCTGTTCTTTTCTTTTCTCTCAATTTAGTTTTGATTAATGACACTAAGGATATTACCAGGATTTATTATTACATTAGGATTCATTACCAATATAGTATCAATAATATTGAATACGTTTGAAGTAACCTTTTGTATGAAGTCAAACAAGCAATTACGTACCGGAGGCGTCAAATATTGTTACCATTTTTACTTATTATTTAACTTTTACTATATATTTTTTTACCTATATGAATTAGAGCACACCGTTTTCCATGTTATACTATATATTGTACTAAATTTGACACATTGCGTTTAGAGTCATAAATCCTAAACCGCACTTTGACCAGAACGTGAATAAATAATTTAAGTTACGTCACAATGGCCTTAATTTCTAAATAAATTTATTCACGCTATATCCCGCATATAGCACGATAGGCAGGGGAACTTAGTGTTAAGACACTACATCCTCCACTTTCGGCCCACTTTTACTAATTGCGTATTGGCGCATTCTTACCGCAGCGAGGAAATGGGAACCTGAAAATAAAAAAATATATAACCAATTTTTGTTTTAGATTCTGGTAAACGTCTGCCTGTTGACCGCAGCGGATAGAGGCAGTCTGTTCTTAGCGAAAGGGACATCTCCGAATAGATTTTTACAAGCTAAACTCTTCGACGTCACCCGAGACACAGGTTAGTATGATTTGTTGAAAATGATTGACGTATATTGACAATTGGGTTCCTTTTGCCTACCCTGCTGCTATTTGCAGGATACAGCGTGAAGCTGAATAAAAATCACTTGTTTGCATTAATTTTGAACCGGGCTTTATAACAACATGGTCTCATAAAATATGGCTTATTATAATATTATATTACATTCATTTATATTTTAATAGTTTCGCTAATTATTAGGTAGCAAGTTCGACAATGTCTAATTAAGCTCAATACTTAGGTTAAAAAATATATTTTTGTTTATTATTCGTATTTATTGAGGCCAGTCGTGGCGCAGCGGCACGAAGTGTGACTGTAAAATCGACTGATTGTGGATTCGATCCCTACTCGAGGAGATGAAATAATTACTTAAATTTATATTTCCATTTCTTCGCTATCTGGTGTCGATGCTAAGCGCGGCGTTGAGCTCAACAAGCAATGCCTCCAGAATTCGGCAGAAAGTGGGGAACGGAGCGTCTTAACACTAAGTTCTCTCTGCCTACCCTGTTGGGTGCGGAATACAGCGTGAAGCTGATTTTTTAAAATATTCGTATACGATAATAATGTATATATACATATTAAAAAGTATATAATAACTCTATCTTATCTTTATCTTTTACCTAGGGACTATGTTATTGTATCTCCAAGTTTAATAATAAATTAACAGGTCTTGACAATATATCTTATATCTAGTGGGGGTCTCGACTTTAACATATAAATACATTCGTGTAAATGTTTTTTTAGGGCTTAGGCCAGTCGTGGCGCAGGATCACAAAGTGTGACTGTAAAATCGACTGGTTGTGGGTTTGATCCCCACTTGAGGAAATTAAACATTTATATTTTCATTTCTTCGCTCTAGTGTCGAGGCAAAGCATGGCGTTGAGTTCCACAACTCAACACGCAGTACCTCCAGAACTCAGCGGAAAGTGGCGAACGGAGTGTCTTAACATAAGGTTCTCTCTACCTACCCAGCTGAGTGCGGGATACAGCGTGAAGCTGATAATTTCTTAGGGCTAATTTCTAGTTAAATAATATTCCAAGGAGAGGGAATCGAACCCGCAACCGTCGCGTTTATAGTCAGGCGCTGTGCCGCCACGACGGCTTCTGTTTGTACTAATGGATTTGTTTATAAATTTGATACACACCACTAGCTATGATACATAATATATGAGTAATCAATATGCAATAATGTATAATGGCGCTATTGAAACGGACCTCAACAAAGGATCATCAATAAGTTATAAAGCCAAGTTTGAGGAACGGAGGCCACACACTGCCGATTGTTTGTTTATATTTTAATCAGCTTCACGCTGTATCCCGCACACAGCAGGGTAGGCAGAGGGAACCTAGTGTTAAAACACTCCGTTCCCCACTTTTCGCCGAGTTCTGGAGGCATTGCGTGTTGAGTGGCGGAACTTACCGCCGCGCTTTGCCTCGACATCAGAACGAAGAAATGAAAATATAAATGTAAATAAATATTTCACTTCCTTGAGTGGGCATCGAACCCACAACCAATCGATTTTACAGTCACACTTTGTGCCCCTGCGCCACGACTCCTCGACCTCTTTACTACTATTTTAAGACATATTTAACCAAAATCCGAATATAATAAACAAAAATTATAAATATATGCATATTTAAATCGATATTATAATTACATAAACCTTTGAATTTGAGAATAAGTTTTGATATAAATTTCATTAAGTTGAGCCGCTTCCAAACTTTGAACTCAATTCAGATCAGATTCTCAATTCGGATCTAGACAAATTAATTACTATGGACGAGATTGGGTTCTTAGTGAAAACTTTGACGTTTACATTATCTAGATACAGCTGTTTTTTTAAGTAAATTGAATTGGATATTAATATTGCGATTTCTTTTTTCTATTTCTATTTTTATCTTTTTCAAGTAGGAATTGTTTATTATTATATATCTCATTTCTCTTTTCTCATTTCTCTTTTCTCATATCTCATTTCTTATAGTATTAGTATTCTCAGTTAATATAGTAATTTGCCTTTTTACCTAAGAAATGAAAACATTGAGTACTATTTCTCGAGGTGGTATTCGAACCAACAACCGTCGCATGCAGTGATATGCTTATGGCATTGCGCCTCGCCGGCCTCTTAGTAGAACATTTATCCCTTATAAGCCGCCTCAATGTAAAACCCAAAGGAACTACAGTTAATTACATATCGTTTACATATTAATAACATTATTTACTAAAATCTTAAATACTTATGACGTACTTTCATCCACATTAAATAAACATATAATATTTCCCATTACGTCTTTATACAGGGTTTATCTTAAGAAGCTGGTATTATTTATCAAACAATACTCTATTTATACCAAGATTTTATACAATAGATATCTATTTATATCGAGCCCTTCCTTGTGGTACTGGCAACAATACGTGACATTGTAGCTTATTATTTTAACCCTGGAATATACTATCATGTGGTGGTGTGTTTGTTTGTTTGTTCGCGTCAAGAACATTTCAGTTTACTAGAACCTATTTTTAGTTTACTAGAAGTACTAGGTTTATAAGTTTTACGATATAACATTATACTTATGAACGTCTACTTTTTTGAATTACATTTATAATATTGAAATAAAGGCAATAGGTAAATTAAGTTGGTGTGCCCTAAGCCATAGTGGCTTAGGGCACAAGGGCGTGCCTATTATAAATAATAGATTTTGTTGATTTGTGGGATTATTTAAAACATTTTTAATGTTATTATTTTTTATTACATATTACATAAAATGGACACCGAGTGGTTGTGGGTTCGATCCCCACTCGAGGAGATGAAAGATTTACTTAAATTTATATTTCCATTTCTTCGCTCTGGTGTCGAGGCTAAGCGCGGCGTTGAATTCTGCCAGTCAACACGCAATGCCTCCAGAATTCGGCAGAAAGTGGGGAACGGAGTGTCTTAACACTAGGTTCCCTCTGCCTACCCTGCTGTGTGCGGGATCTGTATCCCGAACTTCTTGAAGCTGATACATTAAAAAATATTTTTATTTCATAAAACATTTTTTTACTTTATTTATATATTTATTTAACATGCAACGTTAGAACACCGTGAAAACCACTTAATGAATATTCAAATGAAAATATTTTATTCCGCCAGCTTTCCTTTCGCCTTTCGCTAACTCTAACACCCTTTTAATAATTCTGGAATAAAGCAATCCCTCGAATAATAGAGAGCAAGTTACTAAGCTAACTGCAGAGGTACCTTCAGAGATGGGCATCTGAATATTATACTAAATTTTATTTTTATATATTTAATGTTAATTATATATATTTAATACTAACGAGCTGCTCGGGGCTTCGCCCGCTTGAATAGTACAATTATATTTACTACTAGCGGCCCGCCCACGGCTTCGCCCGCTTAAAATACATGATTATTGATTTAAGCAGAATTGATTGACAACTATAATAAAATAAAATAAATAAATAAATCAGCTTCACGCTGTATCCCGCACACAGCAGGGTAGGCAGAGGGAACCTAGTGTTAAGACACTCCGTTCCCCACTTTCTGCCGAATTCTGGAGGCATTGCGTGTTGAGTGGCAGAACTCAACGCCGCGCTTAACCT
>JAATLQ010035584.1:0-30266 GCA_013421005.1 Heliconius erato x Heliconius himera
ATAAACATTAATGCTTAAACAACTCAGTAATCACATATTTTATAGAAGTTGATATTCAAGAAATTGTGCTGCGAACTTAACCTCACTTTTGTCAAATCTCTAATAACTCAGCTCTCAGATTGCCAAAATTTATATAGTTTTCAGGGAGGGAATGATGTACTTAAATCTATTAAATCATACCATTTTCATATATTTACATTCTGGGCCCAAAAATGTATGGAATAGTTTCAGTCTCCTTTTAGTACTGTTTGTTGCTATATAACATTTGAACTTACAGGATTTTTAAAAACGACTTACTAAATAGCAGTACACGTTAATGTTAGTGTAATCATATACATTTGTATATATGTAAATATATTCCTATATTATAGGTATTTAATATGATTATAATTATTTTAAATACATGTATATTTTTATATTTATAAATGTTATACATGGAAAGCAAAAAACGCAATTAATAGATAGATGTGTTTTTAGGGTTCCGTACCTCAAAAGGCAAAAATGAAAGTCTTATAGGATCACTTTGTTATACGTCTGTCAAGACGATTTATTTCGATATCAGGTGGAGGTATCAAGCTGAAATTAATGTAAATATTCAAGTCTGTGGTCCCTTGAAAAAGAAAAATAAATCAAGTAATCATCTAAACAGCAAACGCAATCAATTCAAATCAAATCGCAAAAGATAAGAAAAAATATTAATTAATAAAAAAATATATATTATTTAATAAAAAAAACTTATTTATAATGTAAATAATAATAATATAATAAATCGTTCTGACTGTACGTCCGCTAACTTAAGTCTGTCAACTTTTATAAGTGGTACTACCCTAAGGAGTACTTCGGCGGGCGAGTACAACTCGCACTTGACCGGTTCTTTTTTTACTTAAAGACGTAAAATATTCCTAATTACGGTAAAAAAAATCCAATAAAAACATTTCCACGAACCAGCACATATTGTTAAAATGATTTGAATACTAAATAGCCTCTAGCTGCATAGAATTTAAGAATGATAAAATCAAAACAATATCTGTATTCCATATGAGTATAAAAATTTAAAAAATATTTGTATTCCATATACATAAGAGGCCGAGTCGTGGCACAGCGGCACGAAGTGTGATTGTAAAACCGACTGATTGTGGGTTCCATCCCCACTCGAGGAGATGAAATATATACTTAAATTTATATTTCCATTTCTTCGCTCTGGTGTCGAGGTTAAACGCGGCGCTGAGTTCTGCCACTCAACACGCAATGCCTCCAGAATTCGGCAGAAAGTGGGGAACGGAGTGTCTTAACACTAGGTTCCCTCTGCCTACCCTGCTGTGTGTGGGATACAGCGTGGAGCTGATTTAATTATTATTTTTATATACATATGTATATACGTCTTTTAAATGAGTATTCAATTCTCGTACCTTTTTAAATTCTATACTTGGATAAGACCGCCATGTTAAAAATGTAGTTAATAGAATTAGTTAGATGCTAATGTACGAGTATGTAATAGTTGCAGAATAAGGGCAATGGAATTAGTAATATCCGCTATTTAATTTTTTTTACGCCCTTATTTACGCAAGCATTTATTTTATACCTATATCTATATAGTATACTTAAGTTTATTATTTTTTTCTTGTATAAAATTAGCAAAGTAGGCAGAGGGAACCTGTTAAATTAGTGTTAAACACTCCGTTCCCGTTAAGATACTTCCTTTCTCAATTTACTGCCGAATTCTGGAGACGTTGCGCGGTCAGTGGTAGAACGTCGCGCCTTGTCTCGTTACCAGAGCGAAGAATTGGAGTTTTCCTCGAATAGGAATCTAATCTATAACCTGTCGAGCTTTGGCACATTAGTGCCACTGCACCTCGAGTGACCTTAGCTCAACTTAAAAAGAAAAAACAAGCATTTCCTAACAATTTAATAATGTGTAGAGTACATCTAAGCGTCATAGGACAACATATATAAAAATAGAAATATTAATTCAGTTTTTGTTTGAGGCCAATCGTGGCGCATGGGCACAAAGTGTGACTGTAAAACCGACTGGTTGTGGGTTCCCCACTCGAGGAAATAAAATATTTACTTAAATTTATATTTCATTTCTTCGCTCTGGTGTCGAGGAGAAGCGTGGCGTTGAGTTCTGCCACTCAACACGCAATGCCTCCAAAATTCAGCAGAAAGTTGGGAACGGATTGTCTTAACATTGGGTTCCCTCTGTCTACCCTGCTGTGTGCGGGATACAGCGTGAAGCTGATTTGATTTATTAATTCAATTTTTGTCTCTAGTCCAGACACGTACATATATATGTATTGGTCTAGAATTCTAATACACTTTATATACAACGACCGTCTGTTTATTACGAATTCTCTCACGCATTCGTTGCCTCATTTACTCTCAAACCTTGACTTCTTTTTAACAGCTTGCTAAGAATACGCGAAAACTGCGAATCGTATGAAGTTACTTGCTCAATGTTAGATTTAATCGCTGTTCACTTGCACTTTAAAATAATTATATATTCTAATTTAACAATACTATAAGAAATTACTGCGCCACGACTGATGCCAGTCGTGGCGCAGTAGCACATAGTGTGCCTGTAAAACCGATTGATTGTGGGATCGATCCCCACTCCAGGAGATGAAATATTTACTTAAATTTATATTTTCATCTCTTACCCATATTTGAAAAGTATATTCGAACCTATTCTATTCTCTATTCTATATTAGTTACAAAAAATATAAATCAGTAAAGAATAAACCGTATCTAATATAGAATATTTTAAACATTATATTAAATTAAAATAACTAAAATCTAAGCAAGCCTTAAAAAAATAACTAATCACTAACACTAAATGTGTTGTAATAATGGCCGCGGGCCGAATAACAGAACGTTAAGCACTTTTAAATTGAAACAAGAATCTTACACCGCTAAGAGATGGTTGGAAAAGTTGTGATTGTTTTTTGGTTGTATCAAAGCAACCAATATTTTGAATTAGTTGAGAGTATATAGTTTGTATAACAGTATAGCTAGTCTACTACTACTATAGGTTGAGAGTTCGATGACTACTCGAGGAAATGAGTTTTTTTTAATATTTTAAAAAAAAACAGCTTCATGCTGTATCCCGCACACAGCAGGGTAGGCAGAGGGAACTTAGTGTTAAGACACTCCGTTCCCCACTTTCTTTTATATTTAATATTTTCTTTTATATTTAATATTTTAATATATTCGCTCTGGTGTAGAGGCAAAGCGAGGCATTGAGTGCCGCCGCTTAACACGCAGTTCCTCCAGAATTCGACGCAATGTGAGCGGAGTGTCTTAAACCCTTGCTCTGCTGTGTGCGTGGTACAGCGTGAAACTATCACGTTTCTGCTGGTTGAGTGGCGGAACTTAAGAATGAACAAACGAAACCACATAATATTTGCACACATATTAACCACTCAACATTGACATTTAAAAGTGCAATCGCATACATTTAAACGCGAAATCAGCTTGTTTACATTAATTAAAAAGAAACACGTATGGATGATTCAGAATACAAAAAATAAGGAATACATAAACATATTTATTATGCACATATGACAATATGTCTTTGTTACGTTGTATTGCATCACAATAGCAGTGTTTATAGAAAAACAATGGCTAATTCGTTTTTGCTGTCGTCGGCGGGTGGTGGATATGCGATGTAGTTAGTTTTCACACGGAATTCTATGTATTTAATAATATACGTATATTTGATTATACTAGCAGCCCTAGCGGCTTCGCCCGCCAAACAGTATAAAATAAATAAATCAGCTTCACGCTCTATCCCGCACACAGTAGGGTAGGCAGAGGGAACCTAGTGGTAAGACACTCCGTTCCCCACTTTCCGCCGAATTTTGGAAGCATTGCGTGTTGAGTGGCGGAACTCAACGCCTCGCTTTGCCACGGCATCAGAACAAAGAAATGGAAATAAAAATTTAAGTAAATATTTCATCTCCTCGAGTGGGGATCGAACCCATAACCAATCGATTTTACAGTCACACTTTGTGCTGCGCCACGACTGGCCTCACAATATAAAATCTTTAGATCAATTATTAATACTTTAAAAATATACGCTTGTAAAAATATATTTGACCTCAACATACCTGTACTTGGCATTGAAGGGTATATTTTATTCTTATACAATGATTTTACTACTTAATTTTTTTTCAGCTTCACGCTGTATCCATGTAGAGGGTAGGTAGGCAGAGGGAGCCTAGTGTTAAGATACTCCGCTTCCCACTTTCCGCCGAATTCTGGAGGTATTACGTGTTGAGTGGCGGAACTCAACGCCGCTTATCTCATACATTTAAAAGTTTCCGAACAAAACAGTACATTTGTAAAGTTTTAAACTTAAATAAAAATAACTGAACTTATTTCGACGGTGGTTGGTTGCGATAATCTGCGCAATTTCGTTTCTAAACAGCTGTATTCTTCAAAAAGATATTCTCAAGAGTAATCTTTGTAAGTCATAAATTTTATTTTACTTAACCAATTTTAAGAATCCTGAAACTTTTATTACATATCAGCTTCTTAATTGGAAAATAATAATTAAAATATTTTAAACATAATATTTTCTCTCAAAAAGACAGCATTAAATTTGAAACAAAATAAAAGATAATCATTGCAATATAAGATGTGGGACCATAGGGGCCAGTCATGGCGCAGCGGTATTAGCGTGTCTGTAAGCGCGACAGGTTGTGGATGTAATTCCCACTCGAGTAAATAAAATATTAAATATTTTTATTTCTTAGCTCTGGTGTCGAGGCGTGACATTTCATTTCGTTTCACCATGCAATTGAGTTTCACGCAATGCCTACAGAATTCGGCTAAAAGAGAATTGTCTTAACATTGGGCTCCCTTTGCCTATCCCGCTACACGCGGGATACAGCGTGAAGCTGAAAAAAAATAAGAAGAGAAAACGTGATACGAACTGACGACACCTCATGATAGTTCACAGTCTATGAGAAACGCACGAGCACTTCGACTATATAAATATATTTACTGAATAAGCTCATTAACCATGTGAAGACTGGAAGAACAATACAAGACGAAATGGTGGTGTCGGATATCGAGGCCACTCGGTTACGAGGCACATGCTCGTCTCGAAAGCGCTTTTGTTTTTTAACCAAAATGTATAAACAACAGTAGATTTACTTGTTTAAGATCTTAGTCATGGCAGGTTAAAGAAAGTATGTTCATAAAAGTGGCTGCAAAAAGTTGAGAAAAAAAAAACAAGTTTCTTAAGCTACGCTCTAGTCGTGTCCTCGTTGGGGCCACATACGTTTTATATATATGACACCTTCCAATTTATTGGTGAATCTTCAAAAAAATATGACCAGGTTAAATAAATATGATATGGTATATTCATATGAAAGTGCCAAAAAAAAAACTTGTTGAGTCGATTTACAAGTAATTATCAAATATTGAGGCCAGTCGTGGCGCAGCGGCACAAAAATAAAAAAAAAGTGTGACTGTAAAATCGACTGGTTGTGGGTTCGATCCCCACTCGAGGAAATGAAATATTTATTAACAATTCTATTTTTATTTCTTCGCTGGTGTCGAGGCAAAGCGCGACGTTGAGTTCCGCCACTCAACTTCGATTCTCACTCGGGGAATTAATAATTATTTATTAATATTTTTCGCTATGACACCAAGACCAAAACCTCGGCGTTGAGTTCCGACACTCAACACGCGATGCCTCGAAAAATACCGCGTAAGGTGGGGAAAGGACGTCTTAACACTAAGTTCCCTTTCCCTAACCTACATACATTCTGGATACAGTGTGAAGCTGACTTTGCAATTTATTAGTGAATCTTCAAAAAAATATGACCAGGTTAAATATGAGATGGTAGATTCATATGAGAGTGCAAAACAAACACTCGTTGAGTTGTTCTACAAGTCTCTATCAAAAATAAATTTATTTTGATGGCATTGCTTTTAGAATTCGCCGAAAAATGGGCAACGGATGTGTTAGTGGGAACGTAGTGTCTTAACACTATATTCCCAGGTAGGCAGGTGTAGCTACAAAAAAAACAAAAGTAAAATAAAATCTCACTATCAAAGTATTAGGTAGTAGTATACACTAGGTATTAGGTACTAGGTAGGTTCTAGGTACTAGGTAGTAGGTACTAAGTACCTACGTTCTACCTACACTATGTAGGTAGTACTGACCTAGCGGGTGACGCAAATTTTGTAAAGCAATTGAGTTTGAATAGCTTCTAATTCTATTTTAAATTCTAATTTACATGGAATGTTACCTTGGTTTGCCCAATTTGGAAAGCGGTCACTGTCCTTTGTGGTGGCAATAAAAATAAATAATTGCTTATAGTCATATTTTTTGTGGTATATTATTTGGTTTGGGCACGTGATTCTATAAGCCGAATTCAAGTATATATATATATATATATATATATATATATATATATATATATATATATATACTTTATTTTATATGATAAAATAATAGTTTTATATAAGGCCAGTCATGGCGCAGGGGCACAAAGTGTGACTGTAAAACCGACTGGTTGTGGGTTCAATCCCCACTGGAAGAGATGAAATATTTACTTAAATTTATATTTCCATTTCTTCGCTCTGGTGTCGAGGTTAAGCGTGGCGTTGAGTTCTGCCACTCAACACGCAATGCCTCCAGAATTCGAATTATTAACACTAGGTTCCCTCTGCCTACCCTACTATGTGCGGGATACATCGTGAAGCAGAAAAAAAAACCAAGAAATTATTAAGAGTTTGGTCGTGGTGAATGGTCACAATTGTGTCACTGTAAAAGCGACTGGTTGTGGGTTCGATCCCTACTCGAGGAAATAAAATAGTTATTTATATCAATATTTTTATTTCTTCGCTCTGACAACGAAGCAAAGCAAGACGTTGCGTTCTTAAATTCGGCGGAAAGTGGGGACTGAAAGTGTCTTAATGCGAACGGATTCTAAACACTAGGTTCCCGTGCGGGAAGCTAAAAACAAGAAATTATAACCTTAAAAAATGGAAATCAAAGATGCAATACATACATATTGGCTTTAAATCAACTGAAATTATAATGTAGCCTACATTATAATTTGAGAACCTTAATATTTTAGGTTTAATCGCTTGTGGTTTGACAGATCTTTTATAGTTTCCACACACCTGTTCCAACTGCCATCAAAAGAAAAATGCTTTATTATGACCGACCGTTACAACTTACGTTACGTAACGTAGTGAGTTTATATTATATATATAGTATGAAGAATTTTAATGATCATCACATCTTGTTCTTTAGTGATTACAGCATTGAATACTTGTCTTAATATATAATTAGGAAATTTGAAATTGTTTCATAAAAATAAGAATAAAATAAAACTTCTTCAATGATATAAGCCTTTCTACTTCAGCTCTTTTAGTTTTAGGCAGAATATTTTCCGTGGCTTAAACAGAGTCATCGACGATTTTTTTAACTAAAATTTCTATGTCTATATGATTCAAAAATAGCTGGAAATTAAATATTTTATATTTTTTTATTCTTCGCTTTGGTGTTGATGTAAAGCCCGGCGATGAGTTCCGCTATTCAACGCGCCATGCCTCCGTAATTCAGGGGAAAATGGAGAATGGAGTGTTCTTAACACTAGGTTCCCTCTACCTACCCTGCTGTGTGTAGGATACAGCGTGAAGCCAAAAAGAAATTTCTATACGTATCATAACAAACACATATGTCAAACGTTTATCACACAAAGAAAATTATCTTTTGGCTCCAAAGACAAGCGTTTTTCGGTTGAATTATAATGTTTCCTGTGACTTAAAATCAGAGGCCAGTCGTGGCGCAGCGGCACGAAGTGTGACTGTAAAACTGGTTGTGGGTTCGATCCCCACTCGAGGAGATGAAATATTTACTTAAATTTATATTTCCATATCTTCGCTCTGGTGTCGAGGCTAAGCGCGGCGTTGAGTTCTGCCACTCAACACGCAATACCTAAAGAATTCAGCAGAAAGTGGGGAACGGAGTGACTTAACACTAAGTTCCCTCTGCTTACCCTGCAGTGTGCGGGATACAGCGTGAAGCTGATTTTTTTATTTTTTTTAATTAATTAAAATATAAATTAATTAATTTGTATCTCATAAAGTGAATATTATTGTAACATCACCTTATAAAATATAGTCTTGATCAGCACAACTTCAACATAGGATATAAAGTTAGTTCCGAAGACATGAAGACGAACTAATAACTCAAAGCTGTACCGTTACTGCCTACCGTCACCAACGGTTAACGGGTAACCTAACGGTTATGTAACACGCACCCGCGACCTGCAACCTCGGTTAAACGCAACCCACATAGCTTTGCTCAGGATAATTGTTTATTAGAGCATGATTGGTAGGCATTCTAATATACTAATCCGATTTTTAAGATGTAAAAAAATAAAAATAAATCAGCTTCACGCTGTATCCCGCACACAGCAGGGTAGGCAGAGAGAACATAGTGTTAAGACACTCCGTTCCCCACTTTCTGCCGAATTCTGGAGGCATTGCGTGTTGAGTGGCAGAACTCAACGCCGCGCTTTGCCTCGACACCAGAGCGAAGAAATGGAAATATAAATTTAAGTAAGTACTTCATCTCCTCGAGTGGGGATCGAACCCACAACCAGACGATTTACTTAAATATATGGGAATTAAAATATATGGGAACTATCTCTTATAAATTATTTCAAGCATTCTATTATAATTTCAACGAATTAACATACTAGTCTATTAATAAGATACTGTGACATGATAATTTAAATCTTTAAAACTTGTAGTAGTAGTAGTACTAGTACAGAAAGTAGACCTAGTTGTGATATGCGATTAAATACAATCTTTCCTTTCCACTGATTTAGTTTCAAATCAGAGCCAGTTAATGACCTTCATAATTTATAACACGCCTACTGTAAAGAGAACAGGCTGGATTTCCAGTTATACTGGACCCATAACTCAAGTCTCATCTCTTCAGGTAATTGAAGATACGCTTCAGATAATCCTTCCAGATAGGCGAATAAAATAATCTTTGAAGTTATAATTGCTTTTGCTGTTTTAGGTTAAGCTGAAGACTTCAACTTATATATAACTATTTGTATGGATGATCTAAGTTCTAATCTATTTGAACGGCTTAACCGTTCAAATAGATTGTTACCAGTTAAAAATGTAAAATATTCATGAATATAAGGATTTCAATATATAGGTATATGTAAATATTTTTTTTCATAGAAATAGGACAGTCTTTAGTCCAGTTTTTTTTCGTTTTTAGCAACTATACGGTGTATTCTTCATATAGCAAAGTAGGCAGGGAGAAGTGTCAAGACACTCCGCTTCTTACTTTGCGCCGAATTCCGGAGGTATTGCGTGTTGAGTCATAGAACTCAACGCCGCGTTTTGCCACCAAAGCGGCAGAGATCAGAAAAAAATATGATATTAAATATTTTATTTCCTCGAGTAGAAATCGAACCCACAGCCTGTCGCACCTGTTCTCCTTCGTCATGGCTGGCTTAACAGTCAAGTCTATTTCAATAAATAAGCATATAATAAGGTGGCAAACTAAATGATATTACGTCAATACATAAATGTAGTTATATACGCTTTTACAACATTTTTAAATTATCTGTGTCCATATTTATTTTCAATTTACTAATTAGAGGCCAGTCGTGGCGCAGCAGCACAAAGTGTGACTGTAAAACCGACTGTTTGTAGGTTCGATCCCCACTCGAGGAGATAAAATATTGACTTAAATTTATATTTTTCATTTCTTTGCTCTAGTGGTTTGCGAGGCAAAGTGCGGCGTTGAGTTCTGCCTCTCAACACGCAATGCCTCCAGAATTCGGCAGTAAGTGGGGAACGGAGTATCTTAACACTAGGTTCCCCCTGCCTACCCTGCTGTGCGGGATACAGCGTGAAGAAGATTGATGGTGTTGGTAATGATATCATGTAGGACTCATATAATAATTAGGACAAACATAGACACGTGTCTATTGTAGTTTCTTCAACTGGGCTTGTCCTCGGTCCGCGATCCGTGATAGAATAATAGCGTATTGTTCTATAAAGTCACGACTTAAACTCTCTTCATTCTGTTTTAGTTCTTCTCCCTTTAGCTGTAAGTCGAGTTTTGATATAACTGGGAAGGTTTTTATTGTTTTGAAGTTAATTTGAATTTAGGTAATACGCAATTCCTATAAACACTATGCAGTAAATAGTTTGGATTTTTTTTTGTAAAGATAAATGTGTTTTATTCTAATAATTGTAAATATTTTAAGTTTATTATTTTTATTTTATAGATAAATTGCAGGGTTGAGTGTGGAGTTGGCGGAACAAAGGGGAACGGAAAATTCTAACACTGGGTACTCTCTGAATTTTGATAAATATGTATACTTGTAAAAATCAGCTTCACGCTGTATCCCAAACACAGTCTACCCTAGGCAGAAGGAACTAGTGTTAAGATACCCCGTTCCCCATTTTCCGCCAAATTCTGGAAGCATTGCGTGCCAAGTGGTGGAACTCAACGCCGCGCTTTGCCTCGACACCAAAGCGAAGAAATGAAAATATACATTTAAATAAATATTTCATTTCCTCGAGTGGGGATCGAATCCACAACCAGTCGCGTTTACAGTCACAGTTTGTGCCCCTGCGCCACGACCGGCCTCGTGTGTATACTTGTATAGTTATACAATTAGAACTAAAGATTTGATTTAGAATATTTAAACGAGAAAGAGAGAGAGAGAGGGATAGAGAGAATCTTCTCTATAATAAACTCTAGATTAAAAACTTTAAAAAGCATAAAATTAAAAGAACGGGATTCTAATGAAAGATAGTATATATCTATAGATAAATAGCATCTATCCATTTGGCAAGAATTTAACTAAAAGGACACAAAAACCACAAGTGTCTCGCCTCGATAGGCCGCTTACCGTTTTTGCTTGATTAAACTGTAAAGAAAGTAGGAAATTAGACGGAAATTTTGAATAATTTGTTAGGCATTATGCGACGCGGCACGACATCGCGCTGTCATTTCTGTTCGTGTATTGTTCGTGTTGCGTGAAGGTATTGTAGTAGATACGTGCAAGTTAATCTCATATATCTATACTTCTATGTCTATATTTCTATTCTAATGTTATAAGTCAAATCCGCTTCACACTGTATCCAGAAAACAGCAGGGTAGGCAGAGGGAACCTAGTGTTAATACACTCCAGTCCCCACTTCCCGCCGAAATCTGAATTTCGTGTTGAGTAGCAGAACTCAATGCTGCACTTTGTCTCGACACCAGAGCAAAGAATAAAAAATATTAATTTAAATAAATTGGGGATCGAACCCACAACCAGTCGAATTTACAGTCACGCTTTGTGCCTCTGCGCCACAACTGGCCTGTAATTTATAAAGATAAAGTTTATGTGATTAAACGCGGTAATCTCAAAAATTACTAATAAAACTTATTAAGACTAAACTACTGATACTTTTAAGCCAGTCGTGGCGCAGGAGCACAAGGGTGGAAATGTAATTGCGACAGGTTGTGAGTACGGTTCTTACTTAAGGAAATGTAATATACAATGTTTCTCCATTTCTTCGTTCTGGTGTCGAGGCTCTCTACTTTATGTAGAGAGTAGAGCGTCTTACCTAGGTTCCCTCTATATAAATTTATCGAGGAAGGTTTTAAACTTAATAAAATTACGTCAATAGTTTCTCTAAAATTCTTTGTAATTATTATTATTCTTTTTAATTCTTCGATCTCTTAGAATATGACACAACTAATACATCAAATTTATTTTATTAAAAAATACATGTTCTGGCTATCTACTTCAGATTACTGTATTCCGAGCAGAATAGGCGGAGGGAACCTAGTGTGTTCCCCACTTTCAACACGCAATGCATCCACAATGTGTGCAGGGATACAGCAAGAAAAAAAAGTAGATATATTAGTTAAACAGAAAAAAAAACATCGTATTATTTACTTAAGATGTATGATTTGAAAAATATAGGAGATCAACATTTAGATAATCATCACAAACATTCACACAAACCCCGCAACCTTTTCATATAATTAAAACGAACCAAAAATAAAATAATAAATTACATATGACAGAACAAAATTTTGCAACAGCCATTAATAAATCGAATTATAATAAATATTTAGATAAAGTTCACGCACGTCACCTATCCAGGTGACGTAACTTCCCGTACCGGAAGTATCGATACCAGTTCGCTTACTTTCGTATCACTTGTCAGTGTAGGCAATAAGTACAGTAGGACGCCTGAGTACACATTCAAGTAAACGTGGTCTTATGTGATGTTTTTTATATAATATAATGTTTATATAATATATTATATATACATGTTATATCGAGGAAGGCAAAGCGCGGCGTTGAATTCCACACTCAACACGTAATGAATGGAAAATTTGGCGGAGAGTGGGGATTGGGGAAGGGACTTAACACTAGGTTCCCCCTGCCTACCCTGTCATATGCGGGAAACAGCGTGAAGCTAAACAAAAGTTATACAAGTATACCATTTGTAAATATACACAGTATAATTTTACGCATAGAAAAATTATATGATTAACCACAGATCATTTTCTTACAAATAGAGTTAAATTCTGTGAAACTCAATTTTTGCCTGTTTAATTTACTTTATTTAAAAGGATTTCAGAAAATAAACTCAATTATTAAAAAAATATCCAACCAATTAAAAATAAAATAAAAATGTGATTAAATAAAAACGAAAGTACTTGCTTCTAACTGGAACTATCGATTATGCAACAAACAAACTTGTCCTACTAACTAATAAATTCGATATAACATTCTAAACCAATTAAATTTTATATATATTTAGCAATATCCGCCATTTTATTTTTACTATAACGGCCAATTCGCTGCAGACGTGTTATAAAAAAAAATCCACTTGCAACTATACTAAAATATGTCAACGATTTATTAATTTGAAGATTTATATGTTATCTCTCAAGTCTGAGAACGATCTTGAGATGCCGTTTCCATTTAAAGATATATTTTTTGTGAATGAGAACGGCAACGCAAGACCGGTCTTAGAGTTGAGTCGTTTATAAATACGGGCCTCAGATTATTGTTTAATGAGATCTTATAATTTTTATTATTTTTTTTATAGTTACCCATAATCCGTTATAGAATAATTCTCTACATACCCTTCAGATGGAGGCGAATTTTTGGAGGCATTGCGTGTTCAGTGACGGAGCTCAACGCCGGGCTTTGGTGTCAGAGCGAAGAAATGAAAATATTGATAAACAATAATCTATTTCCTCGAGTGGGGTTAACCACCCACACAAACCCACAACCGTGGCGTTACAGTCACATCCTTGTACTCCTGCGCCACGATGGCTTCAAATTTGTAGTTAGCTTTTATAAAAATGCTTTTGCATGACAAAAGTTAACAATGTGTAAACATATATTCCCCTGACGCCGCACTTGCAGCTCGTGGAAACAAACAATAGAGTTCAATATATTTGCTGAGTTAACTATTTTCAATAATATAATTTTTTTATTAATATTCTTGGTTAGGTGTTAGGGGCCAGTCGTGGTGCAGCGGCACGAAGTGTGACTGTAGAATCGACTGGTTGTGGGTTCGATCCCAACTCGAGGAGATGAAATATTTACTGAAATTTATATTTCCATTTCTTCGCTCTGGTGTCGAGGTTAAGCGCGGCGGTGAGTTCTGCCACTCAACACGCACTGCCTCCAGAATTCGGCAGAAAGTGGGGAACGGAGTGTCTTAACACTAGGTTCCCTCTACCTACCCTGTTGTGTGCGGGATACAGCGTAAAGCTAAAAGAAATTTTTTGTCTTCAACTTGCTCTGATACAGAAAGGTTCCTTGTAAAATTAAATGAATATTTTTTTTAATAAGCCTTTTTCTCGCTTGCGTAATTTAACTCCAACCATTACAAGATTATTTTGAAATTTGCGCTTCTTCATACATAAAGTTGTTAATTTGAAATTATTATAATTACCGCCATAAATAAATGAAGTAATAAAATATTTTACGTATATAGATAGACACGTTATTTATACGATTATGATATGAAGAAACATTATGATAACATAAAATTAAAATAATAGTTTCTATTAGTAAACTAATCTATTTTAACATATTAAAATTATTTATAATTTATTATATTTATAATGTTATAATTTAACATAATAAGGTAGGCAGTCGTTTTTTCAAAAATCCATGAAGGAAATGGGACAAATTGTTATAAAACTTAACATTGTGCTTACAATTTAATACAGTACTGCCAACAAGTCGTGGCAGCCCTTAGGTTGGCAGCAGTTAGGTTTTCTGAACTATAACTACCTAACTAATCTAACTATAGCGCATTGTTCACTCGAAAAAAATATATTCAGAAGTAAATCATCCTAAAATCATATCAATATCTGCGATCTACAGCTAACTTCAGAGCGGCCACAACTCGTTGGCCGTACTGTACATTCATTATTTTATAACAATATCATTCACATTCGGAGCAAGGCTGCGTTTCGGTTCACGCGTGAATAATTTAAATAATACGCCTATCGTAATTAGAAGCCATTTCGTACAGAGTAATGGCGCAAAGAAAATAAAATTGTAATTTAAAACACTGTAGCTTGCTATCAAATTAGTGAAACGAGGACACAGAAAGGTGAGAGATACAGTGATAATAATTACAGGCGGGTGTGGCACAGAGCCAGAACTTGTGACTGGTTGTGGGTTTGATTCCCACTCACACACACAAAAATTATTTTCATTTTCTGTCCATCCATCTATTCCATCTGGTGTCGAATCTTTTTAATCAATCCTTAAAGTATATGATGACATTTTGAAATTGTACTAGAGATAATTTTTATTTTCTCCCAATATGACAACTTTTTTCCATACCTTTTATGGAAAAAAGGAACTGGTCTCCCAAGAGGTCTGTCAAGAGTCTTTATACCAGGAACGCTTGGGGTTATCGAGATGAAATTCAGAAAAAACTCAAGACCCAAGACTCCAATTTTTCTTGGAACCCTAGATGGGCGAGAACTTTTTTTAAGTTTAGTTAAGGTTATAAATCTCTATAAATAATTTTTTATTGCATGTTTTCTATATTACATTACGAACGTTCTTTTTAATTGCAAATTGCCGAACTAATCACATTTTATGGAAATTTAAATGCTCAATTCTTTTCCATGGCATAAGCCAAGAAATCTTAATTAAAAGTCGTAGGAAAAAAAATGATGCTATCTGTACATTCAAAATACAAACCTTCCACTAAAGTATGTAATTTAGAAATAAAACAATGTTCAAAATAATTAACAAGTTAATAACAACAAACTACAACTTAAATTCTAATTTACTCAGCAGTGAAATTTGCCTACTTAATAGCAAAATAGAAAAATTATGAGAAAGTTGCTTAAAACGGACTGAGGTTCTATTACAATGCTCTTTTATCTTTTAAATTGAAGTCAAGCAGCTTTTCAGCTTCACGCTGTATCCCGCACTCAGGGTAGGCAGAGGGAACCTAGTGTTGAAACACTCACGTTCTCCACTTTCCGCCGAATTCTGGAGGCATTTCGTGTTGAGTGGAACTCAACGTCGCGCTTTTTACCTCGACACCTGATCGAAAAAATGAAAATATACATATAAATAAATATTTCATTTCGTCAAGTTGGGATCAAACCCACAACTAGTCGATTTACAAGCAAGCACACGTTGTGCCCCTGCGCCATGACTAGCCTTTGAAGTGCCTTTATACTAGTATGTATGTACGTAAGTACATATTGGACACATACATAATGGTTCGTTATACTATAGACGTATAGTGAAAGAAAATTTATAATTATTTCTTCACAACGACAGCTAGAGAAAGCTACAATTCAATTTAAAAGAACATCTTAACATTTCTATATTATTATTATTATTATTTATAGCAAAATCATTATTATGATATAGTACCTACTCAAAAGAACATTTACATACAATTTTATCACCTTCACGCTGTATCCCGCAAATAGCAGGATTCACAGAGGGAGCCTTGTGTTATGACACTCCGCTCCTCACTTTTCAACGAATTCTCTAGGCATAGCGTAACTCAACGCCGTGATTTGCCTCGACACCAGAGCGTAGAAAATGGAAGCATTAATTATTTCATTTCCTCGGGTGGGAATCAAACCCACAACCTATCGCGTATACAGTCATTGTGCTTGTGCCCTTGTGCCACGACTGGCCTTACATATGCATTGAAACCTACAATAAAATTATATTTATATTATATTATTTTTTTCTTGTTCATAACGAAACGAAATATTTTTATAAGGATTTTTTACGTAACCAAGTATTATAGAAAAAAAATAAGGAAATAAACTTAAATTAGACCCAAAAATTTTTCAGAAAGGAAGTAACAAAAAGTTAAATATGTAAAATTACGATAATAATATACACATACATAAATATTAATAATAATATATTTCTTTATATCTTATTCTATTACATTAGTTCCTTATATTTCTCAAATCAGCTTTTAAATTGAAGAGTTGATTGATAGTCTAATTATTGGAATCACGCAAGTTGTAAATTTAACTTTCCCTTCCATTATTTTCGTTATATCACCAGCTTTAGATATAGTAGATACATAATATGTAATCAGCTTCACGCTGTATCCCGCACACTGCAGGATAGGCAGAGGGAACCTAGTGTTAAGACACTCCGTTCCCCACTTACTGCCGAATTCAGGAGGCATTGCGTGTTGAGTGGCGGAACTCAACGCCGTGCTTTTGCCCTGACACTCTGGTGTAATGAAAATATAAATGTTAATAAATATTTCACTTTTTCGAGTTGGGATAGAACCCACAACCAGTCGATTTTACAGTCTCACTTTGTGCCTCTGCGCCACTACCGGCATTAATATAAATAATAATATAAAACGACGCCATCATTATTTTATTTATTTATAATATCTATATAACTAAATATAAATATAGCCTTTAAAGATAGCCAATTAAAAGTTATGACGATGATAGTCCAATTTCCATTGAAATATTATAGTTAAAAGTAAATATATCAAGGCTTAGGTCCAAGCGACTTCCTGGCGATAATCTGAGTCTAACCGGTATACGACAGGATAACGGGATGTAATGAACATACTATATTATAATATACTATCTTTGACATCTTTTCATAAATACCTATTATATCAGCTTCACGCTGTATCCCGCACTCAGCAGGGTAGGCAGAGGGAACCTAACCGTTGCCCACTTTCCGCCGAGTTCTGGAGGCATTGCGTATTGAGTGGCGGAACTCAACGCCGCGCTTTGCCTCGATACCAGAGCGAAGAAATGAAAATATAAATGTAAATAAATATTTCATTTCCTCGAGTGGGGATCGAACCCACAATCAAACGATTTTACAGTCACACTTTGTGCTCCCGTGCCACGACTGGTCCTCCTGCGTCCCGATTGGCCCCCACTATATTAGGTATAAAATACAATTCTACCTACTTACTTGGGTACTTTTTATAATTCACGCTGTATCCCGCACGCAGTAGGGTAAGCAGAGGGAAACTAGTGATAAGAGTGACACTTTGATCTCCATTTTCCGTCGAATTTTGGAGACTCACCGACTCTTTGGAGGATACCGGAGCAATAAAATGAAAATATAAATCAAATATAGCTTCATCCTGTGTCAGCAAGGTAACCTAGTGTCAAAACACTTAGTTTTATACTTTACACCGAATTTGGGATTGCGTGTTGAGTGGCAGAACACAACGCCGCGCTTTTGCCTCTACACCGGAGCGAAGAAATGGAAAGAATTCGGCAGAATGTGGGAAACAGAGTGTCTTAACACTAGGTTCCCTCTGCCTACCCTGCTGTGTGCGGGATACATTATGAAGCTGATTTAATTTAATTTTAATCCAAAAAAAAATATAACTAGCTTCGCACCTCTCAACACAAGCAATAGATTGTGTAAATGTATCACAAAACCTAAGTAAAAGCAACCAGGACCCCTGTCAATGACCGTACCCGTTTCCGTTACTCTGTTAACGTGTAAACGGAAAGCTTTAAAACATTATTTGTACTGTATGAGTCTAAAAAGTGGCTGTAATGGCCGTTGGAAGAAGCGAATCTAAAATACTTAAACGACTATAAGAAATTATATAAAAACCGTTGTAAATTTAAATTTAAATCTAAATTTTCTACTAATAATATATTATAAGTCTATAAGGTCGTATAATGATAGGTTTATTCATTATGTTATTTTTTTAGCTTCACGCTGTATCCCGCGCATAGCAGGGTGGGCAGGAGACATCTGGGAACCTAGTGTTAAGATACATCATTTCCATTAAGACACTTCGGTTCCCCATTCTGGAGGCATTGCGTGTTGAGTGGACGGAACTCAACGCCGCGCATTGACTCGTTACCAGACTGAGAAAATATGAAATATTTCATTTCACGAACCCATAACCTGTTGCGTTGTTACTCTCTATAATATCAAACTAAAATACTATTTTGGTAACATTTTTTAGGCATCATTTTAAATTTCATATCTGAAACTCTTGTAGTATAGATAGATTGCTGTTTTACTTTTTATTTTTCACAAAATGTTATATTAACAAACTTTCACAAAAAAGAAATACCTAAACAGTTTAACGTTTTTATCAAAACTTATTTTAAAGAAAAAGAAAGGTGAAGTGAAATAAATATACGAATTACAAATTGGAGCTATTCTATATTAACCACAGGCTCCTTTCATGCTTCAAAGAATTTTTAAATTAATTTTTTAATGGATAACATGATGTCCACATGGTTTTTACGTAATACTTTTTTTTCAGCTTTCCGTGTGTAGAATGCAGAGGGAGCCTAGTGCTAGGACCCTCTGCTCCCCATTTTCCGCCGAATTCTAGAGGCGTCGCGTGATGAGTGGCGGAACTCAACGCCACCAGAGTCATTAACTTAATACATAACTAAATAAAATAATATCCTTGTTAATTTTAGTCACGCTTATTGAAACTCGTCCGTACAATTCAATATTCGCAATGGAATAGAACATGACATAAAAAAAGAATTTATTTTGTATGTTCACATTATTTTAAGTGAAATGCCAAAAGATAGACTTCTAGATCTGTATTAATAAGATATAATTTATAATAATAAAAAAGAGAATACTGCTATCTAATAACATAATAGGTGAAAGTATCTTAACACGTTCCCAGGTTCCCTCCGCCTTCCCTATGTACATACAAAGATATATAACTACAGCGTAAAACTAATATCTAAATTGCATAATGTAACTTATGAATATCTTTACTTGCCAGTTAAATATTAGGTTCCGCTCAAAGGAAGGAAGGAAGGAATTAAGTATTTAATTATATAACTGTGTTAATGTAAAAAATAACTTTAAGTTAAGTGGAAGTTTTTGGAGGTACAACCATAACAAAAACTTAATGCTTTTAACACCGTATGACATTACAATACACTCATCAATGATGTAACCAAGTAAAAAATATGAACGAGCCAACCCATTACAGAATAGACTGTGGTATTTTTGTTAACTATGAAATGTATTTGCCATGTTACTAATAAAAGTCAATCAGCTTCACGGTATATCCCGCATTTAGCAGGATAAACAGAGGAACCTAGTGTGAGGTTAGGTTCCTCTGCTGAGACATTGCGTGTTTAGTGGCGGGATTCAATGCCGGGCTTTTGTTCGACACTAGAACGATGAAATGATAATATTTCATATTTCATTTCCTCCTATGGGAATCGAACCCACAACCTGTCGCATTTACAGTCCCCCTTCGCCACGATGGCCTCTAGGTAATTAACATTAGATTATTCCTTTTTATCTTTGCAACTTTTTGAACTGATTTAGTGAAATATGGTAATATTTGTTGAAACAAAATTAACATAAATAATAATAATAATTTGATGTAAATGTAAGATGCTGGAATTGGTAAACTGATTTAATTAGTACTATTTTAAACTATAAACTAAATTTTAAATACCAATTGATTCATGATTTATTACAAAAAAATCTAATATATTTCACTATTTTACGTTATATCCTGCAAGTAGTAGGGTACACAGAGATAGTTTATTATTAAGACACTCCACTCATCACTTGCCACCGAATTCTGGCGGCAAGTCGTATTGAGTGGTGGAACTTAACGTCGCGCTTTGTCTCAAACAAACCGATGAATAATTTAATACCTAATTTCCTAAAGTGGAAATCGAACTCACAACTTGTCGCATATACAGTCACACGACGAACTTGTATGCCACGACTGGTCTTAAGTCTACTAGATTTAATAAAATTTATTTTAAGGAATGACATATATGTAGGTATACAACAAAACAAACAATTCAATTCACAGACCACTTATCCGACTGTGACCGAGAAGTGTCATATAGATATTTTTAAAATACCCGGAAGCAAATTCCACATTCCCCAGATAAACGCAGAATGTTGATAAGTGGTGAATATTTCCTAAATACTCCACTTGAATGTCGATGGTAAACGAAATTCTTTAAGATAATGATATTTTTGTTGTTTTGAAAGGAAATATCAAAGAAAGTAAGATCTTATATGTTAAGAAACCGAGGCCAGTCGTGGCACAGGGACACGTGCGCGCTCTGGTAACCGCGCAATTCGCGGCGTTGAGTTGCGACACTCAATACGTAATGTCTTCAGAATTTAGCGGAAAGTAAAGAATGGAAGTGTCTTCACACTATTTTCCCTCTGCCTACCCTGCTATGTGCGTAATACAGAGTAATGTTATAAAACCATATTTTAAACAAAACACTTTTAACAAAGTAAAAGTATTTTTTTTTTCAAAATAAAAAATAAATAATATTTTTGTGTATATTTATGTTATATAAAATTTAATATAATCATTTTTTTTATTTTTTCAGACATAATGAAATCACAAAAAACTATATGTAATTATGGAAAATTGTATTACGAATAAGCTTTAAGTATTGCTATCGCAATATTTGTGTTTGTAGCAAAGGTTTACTAGAAAAATGCCGCACACAGCAAGGTAGTGTAACTGATATCCCAAACACATTTCAAAATATTATTTTAATATAATTTTATTATTTACCTACACATTTTAGTTCTGGTATGGATCGTTACAGTATGCAAAGGGAACCTAGTGTTAAGACACTCCGTTGCCCACTTTTTGCCTTTTTTTTTCAATACATTGCGTGTGGAGTGGCGAAACTCAAAACCGCATTTTTGCCTTGATGCCAGAGCGAAGAAATGGGAATATTAATAAACAATAATTCATTGCCACGAGTGGAAATCGAACCTAAGACCTTAATATAAAGCGACAACAACATACCCGCTAAAGTTAATAATAAATATTTATTTTATTATTAACGTTAGTAAGTTGAGATCAACTTTAGAGCTAACAAAAAAAAAAAAGTAAAAATATCTCAAAATTTTACTTATATGTATTTTGTTGACATTAACTTGTCCTTAAAAAACCTGTATCTAAATAAATATAAATCTTACCTTCACAACATTAAATTCCTTTGATTGTGGAAACGTTATCTGAAAAAAACAGAAAAAATAATGATTAATTACAGTAATTTAAATGAATAACGATAAATTTTATTTTTTATTTATAATGTTCATTCCTTTTGGTCTAAAATAAAAAGGATTCATTTAAAAAAAAATGGTATGTACTGTTTTTTTTTTGTTTGTATATATTTGTATATTTTAATAATTAAGGCCAGTCGTGGCGCAGCGGCATAAAGTGTGACTGTAAAACCGACTGGTTCTGGGTTCGATCCCCACTCGATGAGATGAAATATTTACTTAAATGTATATTTCCATTTCTTCGCTCTGGTGTCGAGGCAAAGGGCCAAAGTTTTGCCACTTAACACGCAATGCCTCCAGAATTCGGCAGAAAGTGGGGAACAGAGTGTCTTAACGCTAGGTTCCCCCTGCGTACCATAGTGTGTGCGGGATACAGCGTGAAGCTGATTATTATTATTACAATAATAATATTAAAAGTAGTAAAATAGCATTACAAAATGTTTTTTCCTATGTATTAGTGAAAGTGTTTTTGAAAATTGAAAATGAATGTCCTACTCGAGGGTGTGTTAATATTTAAAATATATTCGTGTCACAGGTGTTACTAGACAAAATATGGCGTTTGGTGGAAGACCAAAGCATGAGTAAATATAAAAAAAATGTAAGCTGTACGTCGCAGATAGCAGGAGAGGCAGAGAGAACTTAGTGTTAACGCACTTCTTTCCTCATTTGCCGTGGCATTTGGAAGGCTTTGCGTGGCGGAGCTCACCGCTTTTCCTCTCACCAAAGCGAAAAAAAAATAGAAATATTAAATATTTCATTTCCTCGAGCGGAAATCGAACCCACAACCTGTCGTGAGTCACACGAATATGTTACGTGCGTGAGGAGAAAAAGATCTGTGTATTACTGTTATAGCATTTATATGAAATTATATGCCACGAGACACTCACAACAAATCAACTACAACACATCTGGGTTAAGAAATAAATATTGCGAAAGGAAATGCTAGCCGCATACACTTCCATCCGGTGTGCACTCGCGATTCTTTGGGTTTTTTTTTTCTTTTTATCATTTCTTATTAAAATATAAGAAAGATATTACAATATATACAAGCATTTTCAAAAAAATTGAGAGACCAGTCGTGGCGCATGGGCACACAGTGTGACTATAAAAGCGACTGGTTGTGGGTTCGATCCCCACTCGAGGAGATAAAATATTTACTTAAATTTATATTTCCATTTCTTCTCTCTGGTGTCGAGTTCTACCACTCAACACGCAATGCCTCCAGAATTCAGCAGAAAGTAGGGAACGAAGTGTCTTAACACTAGGTTTCCTTCCCTGTGCCTACCCTGCAGTGTGCGGGGGATATAGGGTGAAGCTGATTTATTTATTTTTTAGATATTATGTTGAGGCCAAACAGGCGCAGAGGCACAGTGCGACTGTAAAGCGACATGATGCTCTGGTTTCAAACGCGGCGTTGAGTTCCGTGATTCAACACGAAATGCCTCAAGAATTAGGCGGAAAACAGGGAATGGAGCGTCTTAACACCAGGTTAAGCGCTGTGTGTGGGATACAGCGTGATACCAAAAAATTAAATATTAAGATATGGCTCCACCATAATGTCACTTTGGCTGTGATACTATTTATTTTTATTCAATAAAACAGCTGCAGTGCTTGTAATATTTATAGATTACATAACATAAAATTATTTACTTTAAAAAAACGTACTTCAAACTTAATCTAATACGTAATTCTGTTATTTTAATCAGTTCCATCGCAAGTATGTAATTTTCTTAATTAATGTTGATGTAACTTTTGTACTACAACATAAGCAATAGTACGGTCTGCAGCAATAGTTAAAACGAAAAAATATTATTTTTATTACAAATTTTGTAATTTATAAGGTAAACTATTATAATATAAGTAATTGTTTTGTTTTACTTTGAAATAATTAAATAATATTTTGATATGTTCAACATATGGGTTTATCTACGTTAACTATACTGTAAGTATGGACAAATCAAAGAAATATTTAATTTAAGTAAAAAAGTTAAGGATTAATATGATTTTTACCCATATATTTAAATAAAAAATAAAATAAATCAGCTTCACGCTGTATCCCGCACACAGCAGGGTAGGCAGAGGAAACGGTGTGTTAAGACACTCCGTTCCCCACTTTCTGAAGAATTCTGGAGGCATTGCGTGTTGAGTGGTAGAACACTCGACACCAGAGCGAAGAAATGGAATCGAGTGGAGATTCCATTTCTCGAGTGGGGATCGAACCCACAACCAGTCGTTTTTACAGTCACATTTTGTGCCCCTGCGCTACAACTGGCCGCAAACGAATTATAAATATAATTATTAATTAAAACAATTAAAATCACTAACTACATTGTATTTTAAATAAGTACTTTAATATTATTCATTTTATTTCAAAACTCTTTGAAATTATTGAATTGAAAGACTTCCATTTTTTTTCACAATTTTTGATTAGACTATTTAGCAATTGTATGCAAATAGATTCATTTACTATACTACCGCTAAATGTGTACATATTACGTGACTATATTATAAATATTATTTGTTTAAGGTTATTGCGGTGGTATTTTAAATTGATATAGAATAGAAATTAAGTTTGTATTAAAATAATGTAGAGATTGGTGTAAAACTATGTAATAACAACCATTACTAACTAGTAAAGAAGAAAGAAAATAAGAGAATTTTTATAAAGTTAATGAAAATAAATGTTACGAGGCCAGTCGTGGCACAGGGGCACAAGCGTGTGTCTGTATACGAGACAGGTTGTGGATTCGATTTCCAATAGAAAGAATTGAATATGTAATATCTTCAATATTAGTTTAGCCACTCAACACGAAATGCCTCCAGAATACGTCGGAACATGGAGAGATAGTCTTAGCACTAGGCGCCCTCTACCAAACTCGCTACTTGCGGGATACAGCGTGAAGCCGAAAAAAAATGTATTTTAATAAGAATTATTGACGTGATAAAAAAGAAGTACAATCAAATTTCACAATAAATAATAACACAATAATTTATTACTTAAAAATGTGATAATGGTGCTTATAAGCATTTAGAAAATATAATTTTCTAATAATTGAGGACGTCACTCCAAATAATAATTGATTAAATATATGTAATATAGAACAGCAACATGCGGAAGAAAAAATCTATGCGAATAACAGAAAATATTGCATATAGGAAATATATAAGGTTTTCTTGATTGTAATTATACTCCTCTCTAATTCCCTTGAAACAAGAAATGTATTCAATGAATGACTGAGCTGATAATAAATTCTTTAGTGGTAATTTAGAGATTTAGTATAATTTTTTTCAACTTAAGGCTTAAAGCTATTTGAAAATATCACTAAATCATTATTGCAATGTTTTTTCTAATAATATCTATAAATAATAAAATTTTTCTATATATTTATATATATATATATATATATATATATATATATATATATATATATATATATATATATATATAAAAAATAATATTTTATACAAATGTTAGGAGGCCAGTCGTGGCGCATGGGGCACAAAGTGTGACAGTAAAACCAACTGGTTGTGGGTTCGATCCCCACTCGAGGAAATGAAACAATTACTTAAAGTTATATTTCCATTTCTTCGCTCTGGTGTGGTGTGCTAACATTTTCCTTTAACTTTATTGCACACAGAAAAAAAAAGAAATACAAAATACAGACAACAATATAAAATATTTTTTAAATTTATTTTTATTTTATTTTAATATTAAGTGATATAACGTGAATTTTCAAATGTCTCCAAAGGGACCCATTTCTACAAGTTACACTAGTCAATTTACCTTATCCGAAGAAAATGTTATTATACAATTACCAATTTACTTTAATAAAATATCAATATAAAGTATACCAAAAACAAGCTTTTTTAGTAAAGATGACCTTGACTCAAATGGTCCCAAATGGTCCCAAAAAATATGCAAATTTTATCAAAGTTTTGCACTTAAGTAAAAAAGTAATTTTGTGGCCTTTTTTTGGGTTCACACTGTATCCATGTACATTGTAGAAGAGACAGAGGAAATCTGGAAACTTAGTTTTAGACACTCCGTTCCCATTAAGATATTTCTGTTCCCCACCACAATTCTGGAGACATTGTGTGTTGAGTCGCGGAAATAAGCGCCGCGTGTTCCTAGTTACCACAGCAAAATTAGACAATTACATATAAGAACAAATAAGTAACAAACTGTCAACTATATTTATCGTAGTATAAAAAAAATTGTTAAATTAATTTAAAATTTAATCTTCAAATATTTAAACGATGAACGATATGGTACGAATTATTTTTTTAAACTACCCTGCAAATGGCCTTATATTTTCATTGAGAATAAAAAAATGGCAACATTATGTAAATACCAAAAAAATGTAATAAGATTAGCGTTTAGAGTTTAGAATAAAGAAGTATTTACTAAAAAAACAAATATAGCCGATGACTTAAACGGAATGTAACAGGTCAACCGCCTCACCTTGGCTGGAGGGCGCCCGGTCTGAGCAATGTTTACTAGTCGACTTTCAAGCAACAGAATACAACAGTTCAATTGAATGATTTGTATGAAATATACTATGTTTTGTTCTGACCATGCAAAAATATATAAATAAATATAAATAACGCTGTATAAATAAATAAAAAAAGATGTATTTGTGCTATAATATCCCGCACATTAAAGGGTAGGCAGAGAAAACCTAGTGTTAAGACACTTCGTTCTCCATTTTCTGCCGAATTCTAGAGGCTTTGCGTGTTGAGTGTCTCATAAATCAACGCCAGAGCGAAAAAATGAAAATATGAAATATTTCATTTCCTCGAGTGGGAATTGAACCCACAACCTGTCGCGCTGACAGTCACACTTTGTGCTCCTGCGCCACGACTAGCCTCTAATATATCATAGTAATAAATAAAATAAAGTTAAGTTTTAATCTCTAAATGCAAATATTTGTATGCTATAAGCAACGATGACTTCATATTGTCTTACGTCATCAATATTTTCCGCAGCTTTCTTAACTGAAACGTTGTATATACATATAATAGATGTTAACCATGCTGTAATATTGTAATGCCTCTAGAATTCGGTGGAAAGTGGGGAACGTACATGTCTTAATGGGAACGTGTTTTAACACTAGATTCCCTGGTTTCTTTACCTGCTGCGGATACAGCGTAAACCTGGAAAAAAAATGTAAAATTTTCAATAATATTGCGTGCTATATGTGAACATCTGAAGGCTATCTATGTGTAATCAGAACTGAGAAAACTTTTAAGATATGTTTTTCATAACTATCACTCGGAGACCTTAGACTACTAGCCCAAGATCCCAAGGACCCTAGATCTACGTCATTTAAGCATAACTAAAATTTTGAAAGCAGATTACATTAATATGTGGCTAAGACAGCGTACTGTCTGTAGATCTCCTATCAGAGGTAGCGCCAAATAAAGAATAAAGATCTGTAGATCTCCTATCAGAGGTAGCGCCAATAAAAAATATACATCTTTGTCTGGAAGGATGATTGAACACGGATTGGTCTAGGTACTTATGGAGAATCTTGAAAAGGTCCCTAAATAATCTATGTGAAATTAAAGCTTGCTAGTATAACCTTTTAGTAGTATAACATTTTATAATTAAAAGGATATGAGAAGTTTTGTCTGTAGAAGTATTATATGCTATTAAATTATATAAAAAACGATTTATCCCGCAGATAGTAGGGTACAGGGGAACCGAGTGTTAAGACACTACGTTCCTTACGTTCTAACGAATTTTTCGAGCCATAGTGTATTGAGTGGCGGAACTCAACGCCGGGCTTTTGCCAGCTTTTGTGCTAGAGCGAAGAAATGAAAATATTAATAAATAATAATTCAATTCCTTCTTGTCACACCCTTGTAATCCTGCGTCAAGACGGTCTTAAAGCAAGATAGATAGATACCTTAAACGAATAATTTAAAAGTTGTAAAAAGTAAAATGACAAATCTTTTGTTTTCATAAAAAATACCAGTCGTCTGAAACGCTCATTCCACACAGTTATTACCGCAGCCTTGCTGGACTTTCGCCGAGGCGATAGGTCAGACTGTATCGTGGAAAATTATCACGAACAGGTTTACCCTCATTTCACCGTTCTCGCGTCTGTCTGTCCACTTTTATATGCGTTATTGAATGTAAAGACGTGCCCAGATTGCTATCTTGGGCTCTTATGATAGTGGCGGTTAGAAAAGTTGCAACTAACGTATAATTTACATAGATACAAAACTTTCAAGCAAAATAGCTATATCTGGTCCTACTGACCTGGAAAAGAAGTTGGTAATTATATTTGTCGGTAGTTGTATTAGAGTTTAAACACCTGTTACTTTATGCTAGATCAGCTTCACGCTGTATCCCGCATATAGCAGGGTAGGCAGAGGGAACCTAGTGTGAAGGCACTCCCGTTTCCCGCTTTCCGTCGAATTTTTCGAGGCATTGTGTGTTGAGTGGCGGAACTCAACGTCGGATCTTGTTAATAAAATAAATATTCATAAATAATAATTCATTCCCTCGAGTGGGAATCAAACACACACCCGTCGAGTTACAGTCACAATCTAGTGCCACTGCGCCACGACGGTCCCATTTTATGCTTGATGCCAAATAAAAAAACTATTTTAAGTTGTTGAATAGTTGGACAAGAATTCAAATACCAAAAATCTGTGTTTCTTCAAATGAAATAGACTAATATATCTTATTTCTTCAATCTACAATCAATAGTAAAATCAAACTGCCTGGGAGCGAGTACAAACTTGTTTGTGGCAAAAAAAAATAAAAGGGAAAAGAACTACCGCATATTTACGCACTGGCCTTAAAGCTTATTCTACGTATGGAGTTCTTTGTTAGTATGCATTGATCGAGAATACTATCAATCTGGGCTTCAATATTTTTCGTATTTGGGTCGTGCAAAAGAAAAATCTACGATACAAATCAAAGATTCACTGTCATTGAAATAATATAATATAATTATTTCTGTCGAATTCGTATTTGTATTTTTTTTTTCCTTAATTAATTATTAGTGAATAGGTTATAGGTATCAAAGTTTCATAGTTAGTACTGATGGTGATAGTGAGACCGAATTAGAACAGGGTTCGATTTTTATGAAATTTACATATGTATATATAAGTATGTTGATAAGATTTCTTAGGTCATTATATTTATTTTATATATTAAAAATTGCTTATACACGTTTGGCGTCTTAGTTATGTGATTGAGGTAAGATAAGCAGATTTTAACTGAAACAAATTTAATATATTATGGGCAAAGTGTTGCAGGCCATTGTTTAGAAAGCCCTGGCTAAGCCCAGTGAATGTTAGGGGCAGCATGAAGGTCGTTCTGTTCATGACAAAAGCCTATAGATGGACATTGGACATTCTATTCACAAATAAATTTTGACATCTTTTGTACTATTGAATTTATGAATATTGCAAGGCCAATATCAAATTTTATTATACTACTATACTATTTAATAAAAGTTAATAAATAATACATCAAATCAAATTAAATCAGCTTCACGCTGTATCCCGCACACAGCAGGGTAGGCAGAGGGAACCTAGTGTTAAGACACTCCGTTCCCCACTTTCTGCCTAATTCTGGAGGCATTGAGTGTCGAGTGGCAAAACGCAACGCCGCGCTTGTCCTCGACACCAGAGCGAAGAAATGGAAATATAAATTTAAGTAAATATTTTATCTCCTCGAGTGGGGACCGAACCCACAACCAGTCGGTTTTACAGTCACACTTTGTGCCTCTGCGGCACGACTGGCCTCTATCGATTATGCAACTATGATATCGATTTTACGGAATCGATTTGTAGTAATTGGCGCGTCGGTACCGCAAGTCGGCCAAGTACCAACTGAACTAATCGGACAACGGATTTAATTCCTTATAGGTCAAAACTCCGATACTGGACGATACAAATAAAATAATATTAAACTGTACAGTTATTTCCGGTAATTTAGAGGTGTTTTTAGGTAAAGATTAAAATAAATAATGCTTAATATGCTTATTTTTGGTAAAAAAAAAAACAGTTAAATACGAGTCGGACCGAGGGTTCCGTAAGTAATTTCAAATTTGTGTGTCAACGGGAAGTATAATTTAACAATTTAATTTTTTTTATAATTTAAAAGTTGACAAATTAAAGCTTGCGCACGTATGCACTCATTTTGCATGAAACGAACTATAATTATAGGATTGTAAACATTTTTTATGTATTATATCCACAAAATTTTCACTTTTTGGATGTTTTATTTGTGCTTGCAAGTTCTTACTTCTTGCCAAATTTCATAAATGTTGGTCCACGGGCAGTACTCTATAGACTTCGATTACGCAACCAATTTCATACTATGTCGATATAAATATTTTTAACAGACGGACAACAAAGTGATTCTACTATTAGGGGGCCGCTTTTTTCTTTCGATGTACGAAACCCTAATAAAAAGGATACATCTGTAGTGAATATTATCTTTTATAAAATTAAATAAATAATAATAATAATAATACATGTAAACTTCTATTTCATTCGATATTAATATTATATACTTACACTACATTCTATTTTCAAATTTACTTAAAACTAAATTGTTAATATTTATATTTAATATTCATCCGCACGCAGCGCATTCGCATGACAAACTTGTTTCGAGTTTTTTTGCTGTGCGTGACGTAGCCTGCTTGCTAGCTACGA